>JAJEJO010002480.1:0-35756 GCA_020662805.1 Glaucomys volans
TGCTATTTTGCAGTGATTTCTTTGTGCCTCTCTTCATATATGACAGTATTTTAAATAGCATGTTTGTTCTGTGGTTATCTTTTAGGAATTAATATTATAAATAATTTGCTTCCAAATTTAGTTTCATGTTATCTGCTATAACCCATCTCAAAACTAGAGTGATGTGAGCTGAAGAGTTTTAAAGTCTTCATTTTTCAGTAACATTGTGATGTTTTTGTTCTTTTAGAAATCCTACTGGTTTGGGGAACCACCATTGGAGAGTAAAGATATTAGCCAAATTTCTGATATATTGTCAAAGGACTATATTGAACCTGAACCTGTTGGTTTAGCAATTGGAATCAGTATTCAACACTTGTACAAGGTACTGTTTTACAGGTTTCTGTTTCTTGATAGACTTAAAAGATAATCTATATATTAAACATTTGTCATGGCTATAACTCTGTTAATTTAAGGTTTCAGTCAGCGTGTTTGCTTTCTTTGACAAACTAAAAGTGAAATGTATGCAAGTAAGACAAAAATTCATGTTTCTTTGCTCTCCTTTATCAGAATAGAATCCTTCTTTGTATAAATAATGTCTTCCCTAATTCTCCATTATAAAAGGAAGAGTCTGGTTGGAATTGTTATGATTAGATATGTAAATTAAATTACTGTGAATTTCTGTTCACAGTTGGGATTTTATTTCTTCAACAAGTCATGTGTTAGGTTGTTTGACTGCCCTCTCTTCTGTGCAAGTTTTTGCAAAGAGGTATTCACAAATATTTCATTTCATCTGGATCATCTGCTGGAATTTATTATACCAACAGTTTTCTTACCAATTTTAACTTATGTAGAGTGGAACTTGATAGGCCATATCAAGGAAAATATCAGTTGTCCCTTTTTCTAGTTGTACTCACTCATCTTTCCTTGTCTCTTCATTTTCAAATTTTTCTCTGAGATTGCCCTGTGTCTCTCCTCTAATATTACAGCAGTTTACCTCTTCTGAGATCTTTCTCCCAGATTTGAATATCCAGACATAAGAGTGCTCAGCAGGAGAAAGAATCTTACATGTACCATTATATATTCACCTTAAAAATTCAACAACTAGTTTCTGAGAATCTGTTATTTTCTAGAAGCTGATTGGTACTATGCACATAGTACTGAACAAGGCTGATAAAATTCTTCATTTTTAAAGGAAATGTAAGAAAGCATTATTTATGAATACTTCTGGTTCCAAGTAGGTTGGAGAATGTCATGGTAGTAAGATACAAAAATGAAAAAATTAGAAGCTAGATAAATTATATTCATCAGGCAGTTGTAGAAGCAATAAGGACTACGTTATTTTCAATTCCCAAGAATAAGCAACCTTTTAAACTTGAACTTTGAACTTAGGATTCTGGCCATTTTCTTCTTTGGAACTGTTCTGCTGATTCTCACCATGGACTGAGATCAGGCCTCCACATAAGTTTCTGAAAAGCGAGGCACTGAGCGTTTGATGGTCATAGTTTACTGGCATGACGGTCACAATTTCACAATTTATGGCAAATTAAGCTCAAACATAGTCTCATTTGATGACAAGAGAGACAGTTAATAGGGAAGAGTAAAAGAAAAACGTTTGTTAAAGAAGAGAGGATATTAGAAATTAGAACATATTTTGAAATGAATAATATGAAACAAAATATATGAAACTAAATCCAAAGAAAGAAGGAAGGCAATGTAAGGGAAAACTAGACATCACAGATAAAGAAGACATAAAAGAAAAATCAACATATGTCATTTATCTGGAAAGATCAATACAATGGATATATCCTAAAAAGACATTCAAGAAAAAATAAAAACACAGTTATAAATATCAAGTTTGAAAAAGGTAAGATGCAGTGAATATTTCAGACATTAAAAAATAATAAAGCATTAGAAAAATCATGCAAATACATTTGATAATTATTTGAAAGGTAATAATAAACTTGAAAGCATGACTTACCAAAATTGGCACAGAAAGCATAGAAAAAAAGAAAATTATCTTATATAATAAAAACTTTCATTAAGAAGAACAACTGAATTGCTTAGTGCAGTTAGCTCTCTTGTGAATTCTTCCATATAGTTAAACAACTAGTTAAGAAACCCTTACAAGATCACTGTAAGTTCTTTGTATTTTCGATGTAAAGTTTTTAAAGTTTTTTATAAATTTGCAGATCAGTGCTCTATCTGAAGTGTGTGTGGATTTTCTCCCACTCTGTAGGCTCTCTTTTCACATTGTTTCTTTTGCTGAGAAAAAGCTTTTTAGTTTGAATCTATTCCATTTATTGATTCTTGATGTCATTTCTTACACTCTAGGAGTCTTATTAAGGAAGTCTGGTCCTAAGTCAACATGATGAAGATTTGGACATACTTTTTCTTCTGTTTCGTGCAGGGTCTCTGGTCTAATTCTTAGGTCCTTGATCCATTTTGAGTTGAATTTTGTGCAGGGTGAGAGATAGGGGTTTAATTTCATTTTACTGCATATGGATATTTTTGGCATCTTTGTCTAGTATGAGGTAACTATATTTATGTGGGTCTATCTCTGTTTAAATGGGCTAGGGAACTGGGCAGACACTTCACAGAAGATATACAAGCAATCAACAAATACAAGAAAAAGTGTTCAACATCTCTAGTAATTAGAGAAATGCAAATCAAAACCACTCTAAGATTGCATCTCACTCCAACTAGAATGGCTATTATCAAGAATACAAGCAATAATAAGTGTTGGCGAGGATGTGGGGAAAAAGGCACACTCATACATTGCTGGTGGAGTTGCAAATTGGTGCAGCCACTGTGGAAAGCAGTATGGAGATTCCTCAGAAAACTTGGAATGGACCCACTGTTTGACCCATTTATTCCATTCCTTATCCCCCAAAAGATTTAAAATCAGCATACTGCAGTAATGCAGCCACATTAATGTTTATAGCAGCTCAATTCACAATAGCTAGATTGTGGAACCAACTGAGATGCCTTTCAATAGATAAATGGATAAAGAAACTATGGTATATGTGCACAATGGAATATTATTCAGCCATAAAGAAGAATAAAATAATGGCATTTGCAGGTAAATGGATGAAGTTGGAGAATATCATGCTAAGTGAAATAAGCCAATTCCAAAAAAACAAAAGGCCAATGTTTTTTCTGATTGGTGGATGATGATACTCAACCGGGGAAGGGGAGGGGTAAGGGAAGATGGAAGGAATGTTGGATTGTGTAGAGGGAATTGAGGGGTGGGGAGGGAGTGGGGGGAAGGAAAGATAATGGAATGAGACAAACATCTTTACCCTATATACATGTATGATGACACAAATGGTGTGAATCTACATTGTGTACAACCAGAGAAAAGAAAAGTTGTACCACATTTGTGTACAATGAATCAAAAAAAGATCATTATAAGAAGATAAAATTCAGTAACCAAATTGTCTCATGAGCATAAATATAAAAATTCTAGGCAACATATTAGTAAACATAATTTATCAATACATAAAATGGATACTACATGATGACAGGGGAGTACCTGTCAGGAATACAAGGTTTATGTAAAATTTGAATTTCAATTAGTTAATTCACCACTGGAAAAGAAGGGTGGACATCTCACTAGATATGGAAAATACATTTAATATAATTAAATATACATGCTTATTTTAAAGATAAAGCAGCAATGAAGATTAGAAAGCAATCTCTTTTAATTCTAGTAATATACATGTAACATGGAATGTATTATTCTAACCATTTTAGAGTGTATGACTCAGTGACATTTAGTGCAATCACAGTGTTTTGCAACATGATCACTTACTTAAATGTGGACATTTTAATCATCCCCAGTGGAAAGACCAACCCATCAAGCAAGCATTCACCACTTTTCCCTTCCCCCTGACCTTGGAAAACACTAATCTGCTTTCTTCTATGGATTTTCCTAGTATGGATATTTTGTATAAATTAAAACATAAAATGAGGTCTTTGGCGTCTCGCTGTTTTCACTAGCATATTTTCAAGCCTAGTTTATGTTATAGCACTGATCTGTACTTTATTCATTGTTGTGGCCAAAAACATTATAAGTTTTTACCACGTATTTTATCCATTCATCAGTTGATGGATATTTAGATTGTTTTCACCTTTTGATTATTGTGAATTGTGCTCCTTTGAACATTTTTGTACAAATTTTTGTTTGAATTTATGTTCTCAGTTCTTTTGATATATTCCTAGAAGTGAAATTTCTGGTCATATATTGATTCTGTTTTTATCTTTAGTGAAGAACCATCAAATTGTTTTGCTTGACTACAATAATGGATGTGCATTGTACACTTCATGAGAATTCTAGTGTTGCCACCTTTTGCCAAAACTTGTTTTTCCCCTTTTTATTGGTGCATTATAATTATACATAACAGCGAAATGTGCTACATAGTCATGCATGCACACAATATAACAGTATAAATTGGTCAATTTCATTCCCCTGTACCTCCCTTTTCCCTTACCTCCTCTCTATTCTAGGGATCTCCCTTTTAGTTTCATAAGATTCCCCCACCTTTATTTCCTTCTAGTTCCTTTTTTTAAAAAAAAAAACCCATCATGGTGGGTGGGAAATGCTATCTCATTGTGGTTTTGTTTTGTACTTCCTTAAAAACTATTGATTTTGATCAATTTTCCATGTTCTTTGGTCATTTTCTCTCTTATTTGGATTAACATCAAATCAAGTACTTTGCTAATATTTAATTGGGCCACCTTTGTGTTGTTGAGTTGTACTTGTTCTTCATGTGTTGTGAATGCTACACCATTATCAGATTTATAATTTGCAAATATTTCCTCCTGTTCCATAGGTTATCTTTTCTCTCTTTTTTTAAATAAAAATTGGTTATAGATGAACACAATACTTTTATTTTGCTTATTTATTTTTATGTGGTGCTGAGGATCAAACCCAGTGCCTCACACATGCTAGGCAAGTGCTCTATCACTGAGCCACAGCCTCAGCACCTTTTCTCTCTCTTAATAGATTCTTAGAAACATTTTTCTTCTCCCCCTATCTGTTAGGCTCTGATAAAGACAGGCATTTCTTCAATGACAGGCATTTTGTTTTATAGAGACCAGAACACTCTTTAGCTGCCTGCTGGAAGCGGGAGAGTATTTTTCCCCCTAATCTTCATCATGAGAAACCATTGGGGTTCTTGGTAGTTAAACTCGGGAAAGTGTGCAGACCTCCTTAGACAAAGCCCACAGGAATATTTACTTCTGGAATTAGTTTACACAAAGTCTCCAGCAATTTGTCAATAACCATTTACATGTTCCTAAAAGTTGCTGGCCCTAGTGACTTTTATTCTCAGTAAACTGTGATTTCTTTGTATTTATCTGCCTCTTCAGTTTTGGTGCATCAGTTTACCTTGTGACCTCAATTTTCTCATGGATCTAAGAAGTAATGATTTTCAATTTTTTCAGCTTTTTTTCCCTAACAGTAAGAATGAGTGTGACCACTTCCAGTATCTTTATATGTTGGAGTAGACCTGTTAATATCAGTTAAACATGCTAAATTTTGGCTTGTTGCTTTGAAAGTATATGACTTGAGAGAACCTTTCTTGACTTTCTTATATGAAGTGATAGCTTTAGCTAGTGTTTATTACAATGTCCAGTCATATATATGTCGGTATGTAGCTATGTATGTGCATGCTTGTATTTTTTTCTGTTTCTTCTAGAGCAGGTACCATATCTGTCTTGCTCATAAATTTATTCATAGTACTTTATACAGTTTATTCCACAGAACAATCATGTGACCATTACTGAATGAACTGATCAGCAGTGATTAGTGACTGATGAATTTTAGTAGATGAAGTATAGAGTGATGATGTCTAAGGAAAGTTAGTCCCAAGTTTCTGGTGTGTACATGTAGGTAGACAGTGGTGTCACTCCTGGAGATAAAGAACATAGCAGGAAGAGTACATTTTCAGGTGTGTTTATGAGTAGAGTTTAGAGTGTTCATAGGACAATGAAGCATAAGAGGTTTCCAGCAGACAGACCTGCAACATAAAAAGATATTGAGTAGAGCAGACAGTGACTTTATCAACTTCAAGATGGTAACTGGAACAAAGGGTGAATGAGATTGTTTTGGGGGGAATTTGCAGACCTACTTTGAAGGTCTTATTTGAAGTATTATTTATTTCTTGCACAATTTTATCTATTGAATTTTTAAATTTTCTCCCATCCTTAATGATCTAAAACTACTTGTCCTTTATAAATAATAGTAATAGATATAAAGTTAGTATTTGCTCTTTTATAGGAATTCACATTTGGGGGTACTACTGTAATAGCAGTGAGGAATTTGTCCTTGAATTTCTATGAGGGACAGATCTCTGTTCTTCTAGGACCTAATGGAGCAGGAAAGACCACCACCTTGTCCATTCTTACAGGTGTGTATTCAGGTCACCAATGGTACAGATCCAGTGGACCAAGCTCTGAGACTTTGTGTACATTCTTGACAGTGACATCATTGTTATTTAACTGATACATACAGTTGATGACTAATTCACTCTTAAAGTACAAATCATTTACTCTAAACTTTAAAGTTAGTATTTATTTTTGTATACTGGGTGCATTAAACTTATCCCTGCTTAGTGTACCATTCTTATTGATTGATGGAAGGGAGATGTACATTCCAAGGCTATTCAGACGAAAATGCAAAATGACAGGGAATATTTTATGCCCAGAGGACAGAAAAAGAAATAAGAAGTGACAAGAATGATTCTAGAGTGTCAGGGAAAAGCCTAGAGCAAGACTGAGCTTCCCTTTGTAAGTCAACTAGAATAGTAGTACGTTTGAGGAAAGAAGCAATGAAAAATAATAATTCTTATCTTCGAGTTCCTCCTGAACCTCAGTTATAATTCTGTTTTTTTAGGAATTGCTTTATAATCAATGTCACATAATTGTTAGGTGAATCATTGCCATAGTTGTAATCAGCATAGTATCATCTGCCATTACTGAACGTTTCTACGTGTGATATTGTGAAGCACATTCCATTTTTATGTATGTTTGGAAGTTGTCCCCAAAGATAATGGTCCCCAGACGTACATTCATGTCCTAATTTTTGGAACCTGTGCTTGCCACTTTATGAGGCAAAGATTTTGGAAGTATGATTAAGAATTTAGATGGTCTTTTTGGCACCTTTATTTTGACTCAGTTATGTGGACTTTAAGCTTCTGGTTTCCAGAACTATGATAAAAATAAATCAATGTTGTTTTAAGGCACCAAGTTTGTGATAATTTGTTATAGTGGCCATTAGAAATCAACCCACTTGTAATCTAAAAATGCATTATGAGCTCTTTTGTGTACATGTATTTATAGCCTTCTCTTCACTGGAATTGCCTGAACTATCACGCCACCTTTCGAAATACTCTGTTCTTGCCTAGGGGTGGTGGTGCATGCTTGTAATTCCAGACGCTTGGAAGGCTGAGGCAGGAGGATTGCGAGGTCAAAGCCAGCCTCAGCATCTTAGTGAGACCCTGAGTAACTCAGAGAGTGAGACCCTGTCTCTAAATAAAATATTTAAAAGGGCTAGGGATGTGGTTCAGTGGTGAAGCACCCCTGGGTTCAATCCCTGGTACAAAACAAAAGTACTCTCTTCTTTTATAAAAGTCTCATCTCCTCAGTGAGAATTAATAACTTTTACCTCTGTTTGGTAATCAGTATGTTCTGTGTGACTAGACTGGTCCCTTACTAATAGTAAAGGTTCAACAAATACATGTTTAATGAATTCCATCCTATATTACCATTGTCTAGTCATTTGCTTCCATTTGAGATTTAAGTTGTTTGAGGCAAGAGTCATGTCTTCTTAATTTTTCTAAATGGTAATTTTCTTCATCGAGGCAAAATTCATATAATATCAAACTCACCATTTTAACCATTTTAAAGTATCTGATTAAATAACTTTAGTACCTGAAAAAGAAACCTCCATCCCTTAGTCATCACCTCCCAATTTCCCATGTTTCCACACCATGACCACCAGCAATTTGATTTCAGGCTGTTTTGAATATTTCATATAAATGAAATCATTCAATATGTGAATCTGTGAGTGTGGCTTTGAATTAATGTCTGGTGCCCTTTTATTTCACCCTAAACGAATTCTTTTAGCATTTCTTGTTTGGTGTGTCTACTAGTATGGAACTTGCTGATCTTTTGGTTACATAGGGATATCTTTAAAATTTAGTTTCACTGGATATAGAATTGTCCATGCCTTCTGTTCTTCATGATTTTTTCAGAAAAATCAGCTGCCACTTATTAAGGATCTCTTGCACATCGTGAATTAATTCCCTCTAGCTGCTTTCAAGATTCTTCTTTTAATTGGCTCTTTTTAGTTTTACATAACAATTGGATATTTTCAAGTAATTGTGAAAGAGACATCTGTGCTCCCATGTTTATTGCAGCACTATTCACAATAGTGAAGAAATGGAAAACTGCCTAACTGTCCATCAACTGATGAGTGGATGAAGAAAATATGGTATATATGCACAGTGGTGCTCAGGTTCACTGTGTGGTTCACGTATGTTATCAAATGGCTGATAGTAGTACTAGAACATTGGAATGCAGCAAAATTTTCAAACACTTATAGTACTCAGATATTTCAGATTATTTTGTACTCATTGAGAATATAAGGTTAAACAAAGAAAAGGAAAAGTTATTTCTTTTCCCCATCACTGGATTATAACCATTGATATTTACCAGGCATCCTTATGTAGGAGATATTGCTAATTCTTTTGCATAATCTATAAGTACACCATGAAGTTTAGGTGCTAATGAGCAGTGTCTCTTTGGGTACCCTTACTAAAGCTAAGCTCCTGTTATGTCTTTGCTTTGTTCTAGGTTTCTATCTTCCTACCAGTGGAAAGGTCTACATTACTGGCTATGACATCTCAAAGGAGATGGTTGAAGTCAGGAAAAGCTTGGGCTTGTGCCCCCAGGATGATATACTGTTTCCAACGTTGACAGTAGAAGAACACCTTTATTTCTACTGCGTGGTATGTTCTCATTTTCCCACATATTTCCAGCAGGGTGACCAAGGACCAATAGGCTTACCTTTATTGGAAGTTCATGCTTCAAGGCATCATTCTTTTATCAGAAGGGAGGCAAAGAGAAGAAAAAAACGTGTCTAGATAACTGTGTTAGAAAGTTCTGTAAAACTAAGTTGGAAGCACCATGTAAACTCTGGCTTCTCTTTCTAGATAAAAGGAGTACCTGCTAAGAAGCATACTGAAGAAATTAATAAAATGCTGGCTGCTTTTGACCTGCAACACAAGCGTAATGAATTTTCAGACAATCTGAGTGGAGGAATGAAGCGCAAGCTCTCTATCATGATAGCATTTGTAGGGGGCTCCAAGGTAAGCAACAGTCAAAATGGAACCCTGAAGAAGTGTTATGAACCAACTCCCAAATGACAGGATTCCCAATAATCATCTAGCTGATATAATGTGGTCATGTGTTTGACATTATTTTGCAACATTCTTATTATTCTGGATTCTGTATTTTAGCTTAAATATGCCCCCAAAGTTATCCCACAAGTAGCGTAGCATGATTTAAATATAGTCTTGAAATTGTTCTTCTGGTCCTTAGGTGGTGATCCTTGATGAACCAACATCAGGCATGGATCCAATCTCAAGGAGAGCCACCTGGAATCTGATTCAACAGTATAAAGAGGATCGTACCATTTTACTGACCACGCATCACATGGATGAAGCTGACATCCTGGGTGACCGCATTGCCATCATGGTCTTGGGGACCCTGCAATGCTGTGGCTCTTCAGTATTCCTGAAAAAATTATATGGTCTCTCTCCTTGTGATCAATTTTTGGATGCTGATGCCTTAATGATATTCTTCTAACATCATTTTCATTATGTTTTAATCTCTCTACAGACCTAATTTTATTCATTAGGTCTAACCTATTTTAGTTGATTTTCATGGTTCTTTGTAATGTAGATATAACCTATCTATTCAGTGATTTTTCCCATTATGACCCAATAAGTGTATTCACATTTTGAAAGTGCTCTTTGTTGATTCCACAAGCATCATGTGTATTTCTTCCATATGGCTTCCATTGAACTGGTAATTTGTCATAGGAATGAACTTATCCCTCCAAAAGATTTAGTAGATAGATTCATGACTTCTAGGGCAGAAAGTCAGTGACTAGGTATATGACTTTTATTTTTTCATTTCTCACATCAATATCAAATCCCTAGTGTAATAAGTTAAAATGCTCTCCAACTTATTTTCATGAAATATTTTTGAAATGTGGCAACTGATTAATCATAATTTATGGGGCAGGAAGTGAATGTATAGTGGAATAAAACATTCTTTACATCAATGGGCATATAGTTTGTATAGTCGAGAAGACTAAAACATTGAAAATGAATAACATTAGACCATATATAATTGAGTTTGAAATTACATGTTTCAAACAAGTAAGTGCTTCTGAATTGGAGGATACAAGTCAGTGAGAATAGAGTCACTTCATTGCATTCATCTAATTTGGCATTTGAAATGTGTATCTTCTCTGAGTGAGTTACTAGGTTTCACACTTTTTACACATTATCTGGTCTAATCTTCAGAACTCTTCCTTTTTATGGAGAAGAACAGTGGGGCTCCATTTCCTTAGCATTAAAGTCAGGGAGTAAGTGGCAGAGATTCGAACCTGGGTCCCTCTGACCCTAAAGTCCCTGTTTCCATGAATCATGTAGTGCATGGCTATATTTAAATAGTGCTGAAAGGAAAGAAATACAAATATATAAAAGAATAAAGTTTTAACAAATTTAAATGCTGAATATGCTAGATATGAAACTACCACAGCCCAAAGATTAGAGTAAGGAAATTTGTACGAGAAATGAGTTGATGACTTGAGAATCATTTGTGTTTAAGCATAACCATGAAGCCTCTTAAACATGAAATTCTTTATTGGCAAGAGCATGTGTTGCTGCTGTTTCCTGGAGGGGATGGATTATGTGTTTAATTGGAGCAGACTGAATTTGAAAATTTGGGCAGACTGATGGCATATTTGAATGAAACAAGCAGGAGGAATGTGCATTGATTAAAACTTAGATGATCATTTAGGCCCAGAGATAGCATATTGATATTCAGTGTCTACTATCACATTATGTATTATACATTCTTTACTTGAGATGTAAAAATGAAAAAGTGATACAATTTCCTATGTTAGGTTGGGTCTCTTCTCAAACATGTTAAACTGTAACTGTTAACAGGGATCTCCCCAGTTAGTCCTGTCTTTCATTCTACTTTCTTCAGTCATTCTTTAAGTGTAAGAAGCCATTATTGCACTTTGTTCAATGATGACGTAAATTTATATCATACAGATCTCAATAAGTACCTAACCTCTGTACCAAAAAAAGATTTAAAAAATTCTATATATGATGGACTAGGAAAATTGATTCACTGTGTCATGACTCAAAAGGATAAAATAAAGAGAATTGTTTTTTTGATTTGGTCAGCAGTGTGTAGATACACATTGATTTCAGTAGTTTGTGAATTATGGGTAAGTTGTTTGTAGCACTTTGGGCCTCGATTTCCTTATTTTTGAAATGGAATAATGATATCTTCCTTGCTGAAAGCAGGAAATTGAGCCAAAGAAGCTCCTGAGGCCACTCTGCTGCTTCAAATCCCAGATATGCCTTTTTGTTGTCATTATCAAAGACAAAAATTTGAGGTATTTTCTGCTGAACTCTCTAATGACTTTTTTTCCCAATCTAAATAATTTTTCTGTACTTGGAAATCTCAGTATCACTTCAGTCAGGCCTTCCCTGGGTATAGCTAAAATTTCAACACAATAGGAAGTACAGTGTGAATTGAAGACCATAATTTCATATTGCACTTCTTTAGATGAATGTATTTTCTCTTTAATGCTATCTAACACAGTATGCATTTTGCTGATTGATTACATTTATATGGACATCCTTGTGATGTTTAGCTTTTTGACTGTTTTATTCTTTGGATCCAGAATAATACCTAGCTCATAAAAGGTATGCAATAGTTATGTATTGAATGAATCAGTTAATCTTTACCATTGTCCTCCCCGCTCCCAATTGCAGTTTTAGAAAGAAAGGAGATTATATCACAGAGGACTTTTGGGAACATGATATCCAAGTCATCATCATCCCTAGACTCTTGGAGGACCTTTTGTAAACTATAGAAATGTACCTCCCTAGAGTTACAGCCAACTGAGTTGTGACCTGCTATGTTTTATTCTCTGTGCACCTAGAAAACCTGAACCATAGAGACTAAAAATGGTTTTAAAAGAATATAAAATATCCAAAACTTCTTGATTGGTTTTATAAATGAATCTTTCAGGTGTGGGATATCACATAATCATGGTAAAAAGTCCTAAATGTGATGTTGAAAAAATCTCTGAACTGATTAAACGTCATGTACCAACTGCCACTATGGAAACAAATATTGCAGCTGAATTATCATTTGTCCTACCAAAGGAGTACACACACAGGTATGGGTTCAGAGAATGCTGGATTAGTGGTTTGGGGTCACCAGAAATCACTAGTATTTTTCTAGATTTCCTTAGACTTGACAAATGGATTCTCCTTGACAAGTAATAGTCAGAATGTTGATTAAGATTTCACTAATATACAAAGGTATCCTACAAAAGTTAGATTTAATTTAGCCATGCCTTAATATTTTTATTTCTATTTCTTGAAGCTTAATGATAATTATTGATAAGATATGGCAAATAATTGGTATAAATTTTCTTCTTGGTAAATTTCTTCAGTAAAGCCAACTGAATCTATTTCTTTTTGTTTTACAAATAATTTTTTCCCTTTCAACTTTAGTTGTGATTAAAAAATAATTATACATATTTCTTTATGAGATTCATTGTGATATTTTGATAAATGTTTATATTGTGGGATGATTTAGTCAAGCTGATTATCACATCCATCACCCCATTCAAAATCTACTCTTTAGTAGTTTTGAAATATTCAACTTATATAATAAATAATAAGTATTTATTATAGTCACCATTCTGTATAAGAGATCACTAAGGCTTATTCCTCCTGTATATCTGAAATTTTGTACCCTTCAACCAACACCCCATCATCCACCCCCTGTGTAAGCCTCTGGTAACCACAATTATGCATTCATTTAATGGTGAATGCCTAGATTTCTCTCGTCTTGTCTTAGTTACTGTGAAAAATGCTGCAATGAACATAGGAGTGAAAAATATCTCTTTGAGATACAGATTTCAATTCCCTTGAGTATATAACCAGAAGTGGGATGACTAGATCATCTGGAAATTCTGTTTTTAGTTTTCTGAATACTCCATACTGTTTTTCATAATGGTTGCACCAATTTACATTCCCACCAATAGTGCACAGGGTTCCCTTTACTCCCCACCTTCTCCGAAACTTCTTATCTTTTGTCTTCCTTATGATAGTCATTTTAACAGGCATGAGCTGATATCCCACTATAGTTTTAATCTGCATTTCTCTGATGATTAGCAGTGCTGTCTTCTTTTGGGAAGTTTCTTTTTAGGTCTTTTGCCCATTTTTGATTGGATTATTCCTTGCTTCCAAGTTCTTGAGTTCCTTCTATATTTTGGACATTAGTCCCAAAATCTTTAAGAGATGTATAGTCTGCAAGTATTTTCTCTTAATCCATGGATTGTCTTTTCACTCGTTTGATTGTTTCCTTTGCTGTGCTTTTTAGTTTGATGCAGTTACTTTTTTTGGCTTTTGTTGCCTGAACTTTTGGGGTCATAGCCACGAAATCTTTGTCTAGACAAATGATTTTATACTATTTTTTTTTCTAGTGGTTTTACAGTTTCAGGTCTTTTGTTTAAGGCTTTAATCAATTTCCCCCCATTGTCCCAGATGGGGAACACCTATAAAAACTTAAATGAAGCATCAAATATACCACTTACAGTAATTTTGAAATAATATTTGAATATTTATTGTGTTCACAGAATTGAAGCCTTAGAACTTAATGGTTTTTAGTCCATTTTGAGATGATTTTTATATATGCTATAAAATAAGGGTTCAATTTCATGCTTCTGCATGTAGATATACAGTTTTCCTAACACTGATTATTGAAGGGACTCTCCTTTCTCCATTTGTGTTCTAGGCACTTTTGACAAGTTCAGTTGGCTGTAAGTGGGTGGATTTATTTCAGGCCTTTTGTCCTGTTTCATTGGTTTCCATTGGTGAATGTTTATTTTTATTGCATCATGTATAATTTCTGTCATCAATGTGGTTATGTTTTCAGCATACAGATCTTCCACACCTCTGGTTACAGTTACTCCTAAGTATTTTTTTATTCTCTGGATGTTGATTTCTTAAATTTTTTCCAGAGTTCACTATTAATATAAAGAAATAATAATATTGATTTTTGCACATTGAATTCATATCTTGCAAGTTTTTTGAATTCATTTATTCTATGCTTTTTTTTGGAATCTTTAGGGTTTTCTATACATAAGATCAAGTAATTAGCACACAGATAACTTTACTTCTTCCTTTCTTATCAGGATGACTTTTATTTCTTTTTCTTGTCCACTTGCTCTGGCTGGGACTTCCAGTACTAAGTCATATAGATGTGGTGATAGTGGACATCCATGTCTTGTATCTGATCTTAGAGGAAAAGCTTTCAACTTTACACAACTGAATGTTCTTTTCAGTTGTGAGCTTTTCATGTGTCCTTTATCGTGTTGAGATATATTCTGTCTGTGCTTAATTTGTTGATAGTTTTTTATCACGACAGGATGTTGTTTTGTCAAAAATGCTTTCTGCATCTATTGAGATGATCATATGCTTTCTATCCTGCTACAGTAGTATATCACACTTACTGTTTTTTAAAAAATATTTTTAAGATGTTGATAGACCTTTATTTATTCATTTACTTATATGTGGTGCTGAGAATTGAACTCACACATGCTAGGCAAGCTCTCTACCACTGAGCCATAACCCCAGCCCACACTTACTGGTTTTCATATATTGAACCATCCCTGCATTTTGGGGATAATTCTCACTTGATCATGGTCTTTTGAATGCTTTTTTTAATTTGCTGTTGAATTTGACTTGGTAGTTTTTCACTAAGGATTTTTGTATCTATATTAATCAGGGATGTGGGCCTATAGTTTCTCTTTTTATAATACCTTTTTTTTACACAGACGAAGTGATATCTTTCAAGAGAGAATTTTACTTCTTTCTTTCCAACTTAGATTATTTTTATTTCTTTTCCTTCCTAATTTCTCTGCATAGAACTTCTAATACTATGTTAAATAGTGACAAAAGTAGGTTTTCAGTCTTTTATCATTGAGTATGATGCTTTCTACTAGTTTTTCATGTTCCCTTTCATTTTGGTGAGACAATTTCCTGCTATTTCTAGTTTTTCAAGTTTTTTTTTTTAACCATAAAAGGAAGTTGCATTTTTGTCAAATGATTTTTCTGTGTCAATTAAAATGTTTCCCAGTACCATTTGTTTAAAAGGCTGTCTTTTCCCCAGTGCACGTTTTGGTAACTTTCTCAAGCATCAGATGATTGTGTCTATATGGATTGGTCTCTCTGTGTTCAATTCTATTCCAATTGATCTAAATGTCTGTTTTTATACCAGTTCCATGGCATTTTAGTTACTATGGCTCTGTAGCATATTTTTAAATCAGGTATTTTGGTGGCTCTAGCATTTCTCTTATTGTTCAGAATTACTTTGTTTATTCTGGGTATTTTGTTCTTCCATATGAATTTTAGGACTATTTTTTCTGGTTATGTAAAAAATATCATTGATATTTTCATGGGCATTTCGCGACTCTGTAGATAACTTTCAGTAATATGGCCATTTTACCAATATTAATTCTGTCTATCCGTGAATGTGGAAAGTCCTTCCTCTAGTGTCTTCTATTTCTTGACTTTTGACCATTTGATTATTACATGTTTTGATGTATATCTCTTTGAGTTAATCTTACTTGGAATTCATTGAGTTTCTTGAATGTTTATATTCCTCAAATATGGGCGCTTACTTCTCGTGGTATATACAGGACAGTGTTCTGAATTGCTCCACCAGGTTTGATACATCTGGTTTCACATTCTCTTAGAGTACAGGAGTCTTTCAATTAGCTCCTGATTTCTCACTAAGAGAATTTGACCATGACTGGTTGCTGAACCAGTGAATGAAACTATACATTTCATTATTATAATGAAATTATACAACATTCATATGGATGGAGTATGAAATTTTAGAAAACATCTTAAATTTAGGAAAACATTGAACGTTGTGTGCATAATTCTTTAATATATGATCTCCATGTGTAAAATAAGAAGATAAAGTAAAAAATAAGATAAAGTAAGTATACCAAATTTTTAACAGTAGTGTCTTCTCTGGTGGTAGGATTATTTTTATTTTATTTACATATTTGTATTATCTACATTTTCTGCATTTACTGTGTTTTAATCAGGAAAATGACTATGGAAATAATAATGATTGACTAATTTGTTATAATTTTTTCCTGATTTCTCCAGCTTGGAGTTTGCTGTTTAACCTATATACATAGAAATACAAGTTTCATCACAATAATGATTGAACTAAAATGTGAACACATCCCATAATTATTCTTGGTTTATTATATACTACTTAAGGTCTTGCTATGTTATGCTGATCTATGTGTATGTATATACACTTGTTATTAATCTTGAGAAGTATAGCAGAATAATGTACAGAAGCTTGCTTTTCGTTCTAATTGTGAAATAGAGGGGGATGAAATCCAATTTTATCTCAAAATACAGAAAAAATTTTGACAGTAGTTTCCAAAATGGAGAAATTTCTGTTTTCATTTGATTGAGTTCATGAAATGAAGGTTTTTGGAGTGATTAAACATCTAAGCCTAAGATATGAGAAATCTCAGAAAAACTATCCTTCAGGGTGTGGGGAAGGAAAGATAATAGACTGAGACAAATATTAGTACCTTATGTACATGTATGTATACACAAATGGTATGATTCTATTTTGTGTACAACCAGAAAAACAATAATTGTACTCCATTTGTGTACAATGAGTCAAAATAAAATAAAATAAAAAAGGGAAAAAAGTTATACTAGATTCCTCAAAATTAAAAAAAAGCTTTATCATATATTTGGGTGTTGTTTCAATCTTAAGATTGACACATGGGTTTAAGATAACTAAATAAAGGCTTTTTAAGTCAAAAAAAAAAAAAAAGCCTTACACCACCACACCATGACTGCCCAATGTTATGTACCTCCCCTGATTATATGAGCCGACAGTTTCCTCCCAATTCCTAACTTGATTTAGTGTGTTTCATGGGAACAGTACCCCACATTAAATAAATTAAATCTTAACTAGCAGTGAACATTAATATGTAAAAAGTCAATTGATGATTTTATCAGAAAACTAGGAAGTAGTTTGCTACAGCAACTTGCTAGTGTTTTTTTTTTTTTTTTTTCCTTCATACGTTGCACATTTTTATGGTTTGTTAGGGGCATGAAAACTACCATTTCACTAATAAATAAGCTAAATTTTTTTTCCACTACCAAGAACAAAAAAAAATATAAGTACAATAATCTGTTTTGCTGCTAGCTCTTTCTTTGCTTCTTTTTCTTCTAGTTTTGAAGCCCTGTTTTTGGAATTAGAAGAGAGAAAGGAAGAGCTGGGCATTGCTGGCTTTGGTATCTCCATGACTACCTTGGAAGAAGTTTTCTTCAAGTAAGTGATGATAATGAGAAAGGGCAGAGCAGAACCTCCTCTCCTTTCACTTTGAAGGCAATTCTCACACTCAGTCTGGAGTAATGAATAAGCAGTATTAGATTGCTAGAAATGCTAATCTCTGTGAATCCCAGACATGTCAATTTATGTCTTGCTGCCCAGGTGAATGGGTGCTTGTAGGAGTTCTGGGACTAGAGTGACAGCAGAATTCATACAGCTGGGAATGCAAGATGTTCAGTGCAAATCTTAGGAAACTGTGTGAAACAACCAACTCCAGGTGTAGAACACCCAGAGTCAGGGAGTATTGGGCAGGAAAATTACATGTGAATGATTTGGGCTTAGATTTGGGTGGCTCTATCTTCCAGGTCTTACTGGAAAAATCTTTAAAAATGATCCAGTCACAGCACTAACCTACTTAGGTTACATATGGTTTTTATTCTCAAGACTCCATTTGTGTTCAATGAATCAATAAGTAAATTAAAAAAAAGATTACCATATTAAATTTCAGGGAAGATACTGACAGAAGTCAGGATACTACTTAAGGGAAGGGCAGTTATTAACTGTCAGAACACCTCAAAAAGTAGTTTCTGAGATATAGATTTCACGCTCTCAGGCTGAAAAAACAGTTTTGTCACTCTTTGTCCCACACTGGGACATGACTCTCAGCTAAAAAAAGGCTGTCAATGCCACTTGATTAATTTGAAAGAAGAACTAGAATCAGGGGAAGAAGATATATTTTTTTTGCCACCCGTTTATCTTTGCTCTAACCCACTAAAATATTATCTGTAAGATTAAAAGGGAAACTTTATTTTCCTTAGGGAGCATATTTTGTCATCTTCATGTACTGGCTCCCTGTTATATTAAACTAGTTTTTTCACTATAACTAATGATTACACATTCATGCCTTAGTGGAAGAAGCATGGGAATCAACATCAAATCAATTTAGGTTTGTGTCATGGCTACTACACGACGTGCTAGGATCTAGATTTCATGAGGTTTATTTTAACATCTCCAAGATTCAGTCTAACTCTTTTAAAGGGGTTAATATGAGGTGGATGTCAATTTTTTTTTAAGAGAAAGTACACTGCTTAGGTAATTTGTTTTAAAAAGTAGCATTATGACTCACAAAGGACCTTGTGAAGCTGGTTGAATATCACCATGTAGTGAGTTCCTACTATACATCAGATACCATTTTAAATATTTTTCCATATATTATCATTTAATAATTATAATCAAATAGGTTCTAATTTCTAATTACCATCTCACAGATAAATAAACAGATAGGGAGAGATTACAGAATTCCTTACGTTTCCACAAAAATGTATAACTAATGATTAAATATTCATCAAATAAACAAAAAGAAAATAAAAAAGAATTAGTTTAAAAAATAAAAAACTAATATTAATAAATGAAAAAACTAATAAGTGATAGTTTCAAACTAAGTCAATGGGATTGATCCTATGGTTTTCACTTCTTTGTATATGCCAAGGGTATTTCCCCTGTAAAAAGCATTCATTTTTTGAAAATATCTTGTCATGTCCTTTTTATTTGTATGTTCTTTCTTATTACAGAAATCTAAAATTATTACATATCCATCTGTGATAATATTTTAGAACTTACTATTTATGAAGAGGAAAATATTTCCAATCCTAAAATTAAAAAAATTTTATTTGTATCTTCTGTTGCATTATTTTCATTTTACTCAGCTAAAAAGAGTTTTATTACATGAGATCAGGCATTGGTTCTCATATCCTCGACCCCAACTGGTTATTCAGTTATTTCACTGCTATTCATTTTAAATGATTTTTTAAAATAAGATAAACTGTGTCTTTCCAGAATTTCTAATGTAGCTTTAGATCCTGAGTTTTTATTCTTGTGGTAAGTCTATATTTGTTAAAATACATTAATATTTGTTAATGCAGGCTTTCCTCTCTCAATTTTTTTTCCAAAATTATACAACACTATTCTCTTGTTTCAGATAAACATATTACTTAGTCATTAGTTTTTTGGCAAATTATTTTACTTGTCTGACTTTGAAATTTTCCATGGAGGGCTATCATCATCATGACCTAAAAAAATCTGTTGTATTGTACCACCTATTATCTTCGTTATTTGTTTCTCCTTTTTAGTAAGTTGTTATACAAAATAGGATTCAAAGTGAAAATTTTATATAATTAAAATGAACTTTCTACCAGAAACTAAAACATGTTTCCAAATAAATACAGCAAAAGATTATGGAATCCTAAGAAAAATCATAAATTCATAGTAGAGTAAGAATTTTTAGATCAGTTCTCAGAAACTGCAGATGAGATAGATAAAATTTCAATAAGAAAATACCATGTCAGTTTCTCTCATCTTCTCTTGCACACAAACCCCCACATATACATTCTTATGAACTTCGTCCTTGGCCTATACCCAAAGGACTTAAAATCAGATTACTACAGTGATGCAGCCACATCAATGTTCATAGCTGCTCAATTCACAATAGCTAGATTATGGAATCAACCTAGATGCCCTTCAGTAGATGAATGGATAAAGAAACTGTGGTATATATACACAATGGAATATTACTCAGCCATAAAGAAGAATAAAATTATGGCATTTGTAGGTAAATGGATGATGTTGGAGACTGTTATGCTAAGTGAGATCAGCCAATCCCAAAACTCCAAAGGCCGAATGGTCTCACTGATAAATGAATGATGATGCATAATGTGGGGGGGAAGGGTGGCTAGAAGGGAGGAAGGATAGATTGCATGGAGGGAAGGGAGGGGTGGGGTCGGGGTGGGGGGGTAAAAATAATAACAGAAATTGTGACAGATACCATTGCCCTGTGTACATGCATGAACACACAGAAGGTGTGACTCTACTTTGTGTACAACCAGTGAAACAAGAGCTGTGCTCCATTTGTGTTCAATGAATCAATAAGTAAATAAAATTTTAAAAATAAATAAATAAATAAATAAAAAGAAAAAAAAAGAAAATACCACATCAGTTTCTCTTCTCTTGCACACAAACCCCCACATATACATTCTTATGAACTTCGTCCTTATAAATAGAACATTTGCAATGATATCAGCATGATAGCAGTTTAGGAGGTCCCAGCACTTTTATCCCCAAAGAAACACCTATATACTTGTGGAAATAGTTTTGGGAGAACTTGAGAGTTCCATAAAGAAACTATAGTAACCTAGAGAAGCGTGAGAACAAGGATAACTGCATACAAAAGCATAGAAAGGACATCACCTGCACTGCCTTATCCTCTGGTATCACAATACTCAACACTAAGGGAATCTCTTCAGCATGATTTAATGCCATGTGGGAAAGAAAAGTGGGTAGACACCAGTAGCCACTGCCACCACTGCTGCCACAACAAATACAACTTTTGCTACCAAGGACTTCCTACAGTTGATATTGATCTTAACAGAGCTGCCTGGAGTTCACACTGCTATGCTCCCCTCAGAGAATGAACTGTCAGTGAAACCCCAGAGAAGGAGATAGCAACTGCCCCTGCCTGAGGAAGAGTCACTGTTGTACTACCCAAGGGCAAGAGTCACTACCTTCCAACCCTATTACTCTAGGCATATGCCCAGACTCTAACTTTGCATGCACCTAAACCTTAGACACCAACATTACCACTATAGCAGGCACACTGGCTCCACTGCCATTGTGTGAGTGCTCACATACTGGACCCCAGTACAATGGGTCCCTTCAGCCATTTATTCTCCTTGCCTAGTGATGACCCCCAAATGGCAACACCTGGTTCACAAAAAGGATTCTGGTTTTTGGCGAGATTTTGGCTTTGGAATGACTTGTCAATATCGATCAGATTTTCTAACTATTGGAGGATTTGACATGGAAGTAAAAGGTTGGGGTGGAGAAGATGTTCATCTTTATTGAAAATACTTACATGGTGACCTTATTGTGATTTGGACTCCAGTTCCTGGTCTTTTCCACTTCTGGCATGAAAAACACTGTGCAGATGAGCTCACCCCTGAGCAGTACTGCATGTGTCCAGTCCAAAGCCATGAACAAGGCTTCTCACTCCCCCCTGGGATTGATGGTCTTCGGGGAAGAAACAGAGATGCATCTTCATAAACAGGCATATAGGACAAGCAGCGAGGCTGTTGGTTAACAAAATCAATGCATAACAGTCAGAACTACAAACCAGCCCTATTTATTTAGCCTTAAATCCGGTTCCAGATGCTGGGCCTCTTCCAGAAAAGACCTGTTTATTTTTCATATTCTTTCTGACATTACTTTCGCATTTCAACTTGATAGAAGAAAAAACAAGTGTTTCATTGCAAAGCCTATTTTGTAAGAATACTACACTATGGAATACTAGACAAAATGAAATCTGGTGTTTGTCCCAAAAGTAGAGTTGAATCACTTTTCTACCTGGTGCCCATGTTCTGACTGTATGTGGGATTGCATGCTATGATGGCATCTGGTGGAGGGAGAGAAAATGCTGGGTTGATGGTGGGTCATTCAGCACACTGCTACAGAGGGAACTGAGTGGCACAGACATGGTGCTAACCACTAAGTCTGTCATCTGATTTTTGTTTTGTTTTGTTTTGTTTTGTTTTTTTTCATGGTACCTGTGATTGAACCCAGGGGCCCTGTACCGCTGAGCTCTATCCCCAGCCCTTTTTATTTTTTGAGACATGGTCTCGCTAAGTTGCCAAGGCTGGCCTCCATCTTGCAGTCCTCCTGCCTCAGCTTCCTGAGTAGCTGGGGCCTGCACCACCATGCCCAGCAGCCTGCTTCATTTTTAAAGGAAGAACCTTTGGTGATAGCTTAAGTAATCCTTCTTTCCTGAAGCAGATAATAATTAAATGACACATCTGAAATTCCCAACGCATCAAGAGAAGGCAGAAACCAAAACCCCTTAACTTAATATTGCTTAACCCTCAAATATCTGTTTTTAAATAAGTAGATAGTAGTGGAAAAGAGTTTAGAATCTATGACTTGATTAAAAATATGTTATTTCACTATCAGTATGTTGGGGGTAAGTAGTCGAAGTTGTTATTGACTGTTTTGAACAAACAAATGTGGAAGGATTTTATCAGAACATTTAATGATATGGGAATGCAGGATACTACTATGTTTGAACATCAAGTTTATGTGAGCAAGATCCATCAGGGCCTTCCTAAGGAGGCTCAGAATAAATGAGTATAGCATCTATTTTTGCTTTGTATTATCTCATTTAGCATGGAGCCATATGTACTTATTATCCTTTACTTTCTTATGTGTTATATTTGCTGTATCTGTTTTTTGCATTATTATAATACTTTGAATTGAAAGAGAATTTCTGAGGGGAAAAAAAGCAATAAGGTATATACCATAAGACCACTCTGATCTGAGAAAAGGGAAGGAGGGGAAGGTAGTCTGAATGAAAATCTGAATTACAGACTATTTTAGAGAAATATGTACTTGCAGATAGAATGTTTTAGTTGAAGTATAAATTATATTAATGAGACAAGATGAATAAGAAATTATATTCAGATAGGGCTATACTACATTATTTTTCACATGTGATCTTTTGCCATTAGATCAATAGGTCCAGAAATTAGAAGGTGAAAGGCATCTATAAACTTTTTTATCCTTTGATTTTTAAAAGGAACCTAATATTTGTATAAAAGTCCCTGAAAATTCACAGAAGAAAAATTATTATTCATTTTGCTCTGTATATCATATTATCTGAAATGTTACAAATTCCAAATTGCTAGGTGCTACATAAATTAAATTATACAATAACTTAATTAATTATTCTTACAAGTTTTAAGTTAGGGTAGTGTTAGGTATTTTTAAAGATGTGTAAAATATTCTCTACAAAATAATTCAGGCCATTGTCTCCTTTTGTATGCAGTTATTTATTATTAAGACCAGTGAATTATGGTATTTAAAATGAGAGAACTTATTTGTAATGGTAAGTTGCAGCTTGTTTTTTGAGAAAATCAAATTATTTTACTTTTACTCCTATTTTTAAAAACAATCTTTTAATTTAAAGATAGAAAAGCTAGAAAGTAAGCAGTGGAAACATAACTGTTTTGACATTAAATTATATCAATAAAGTATTTTATTACCAAGAAAAGAAAAGAATAATCAGAAATTGAAATTGACAATAATGCCATTTTAAGTCTTCTTTAATGAGAAACATTAAAGAAGATCAAAATAAGTATAGAGACTCAATAAGAGTCTCAATATATAAAGTTTAAAACGTCTCCTAAAATTGAACTATAGTTTCAATGGACTATAGTCAAAATGGCTGAATATATCTTACAAGTATATAAATATTTGATACAGACTTAGTAAAGAGGTTGGAGAAAAACATCTAAAGAAAAAGCCCATATAAACTTCAATACTATGAATTACCGTGGGGGACTTACTCTCCTATTATACTGTGAGTAACTATTACCCTGTTTAGAATTTTCTCCCTTATATTAAAATTAATTTCTTGTGCTTTGGGAGTCATGTTAAGGAAATCTGGTCCTAGGCCAACATGATGAAGATTTGGACCTATTTTCTCTTCTATTAGGTGCAGAGTCTCTGGTCTGATTTCTAGGTCCTTGATCCACTTTGAGTTGAGTTTTGTGCAGGGTGAGAGATATGGGTTTAGTTCCATTTTGCTGCATATGGATTTCCAGTTTTCCCAGCACCATTTGTTGAAGAGGCTGTCTTTTCTCCATTGCATGTTTTTGCCTCCTTTGTCAAGTATGAGATACCTGTATTTATGTGGGGTTGTCTCTGTGTCCTCTGTTCTGTACCATTGATCTACCTATCTATTTTGGTACCAATACCATGCTGTTTTTGTTACTATTGCTCTGTAGTATTAACATGACTCCCAAAACGCAAGAAATAAAAGCTGGAATCAATGATTGGGATAGAGTCAAACTAAAAAGCTTTTTCTCAGCAAAGGAAACAATCAGCAATGTGAAGAGAGAGCCTTCAGAGTGGAAGAAAATCTTTGCCACACACACTTCAGATAGAGCACTAATCTCCAGAATCTACAAAGTACTCAAAACTCTTTACACCAAGAACACTAATAACCCAATCAATAAATGGGCCAAGGAAATAAACAGACACTTTACAGAGGAAGATCTACAAGCAATCAACAGATTTATGAAAAAATGTTCAACATCACTCGTTATAAGAGAAATGCAAATCAAAACCACCTTAAGATTTCATCTTACCCCAATTAGAATGTCTTTTATTAAGAACACAGGCAACAACAGGTGTTGGCGAGGATGTGGGGAAAAGGGTACACTCATGCATTGCTGGTGGGAGTGCAAGTTGGTGCAGCCACTCTGGAAAGCAGTGTGGAGATTCCTTAGAAAACTTGGAATGGATCCACCATTTGACCCTGCTATCCCACTCCTTGGCCTATACCCAAAGGACTTAAAATCAGATTGCTACAGTGATGCAGCCACATCAATGTTCATAGCTGCTCAATTCACAATAGCTAGATTATGGAATCAACCTAGATGCCCTTCAGTTAGATGAATGGATAAAGAAACTGTGGTATATATACACAATGGAATATTACTCAGCCATAAAGAAGAATAAAATTATGGCATTTATAGGTAAATGGATGATGTTGGAGACTGTTATGCTAAGTGAGATCAGCCAATCCCCAAAATCCAAAAGCCAAATGGTCTCTCTGATAAATGAATGATGATGCATAATGCGGGGGGGAAGGGTGGCAAGAATGGAGGAAGGATAGATAGCATAGAGGGAAGGGAGGGGTGGGAGCCAGCTGGGGGGTAAAATTAATAACAGAATGTGTGACAGATACCATTGCCCTGTGTACATGCATGAACGCACAGATGGTGTGACTCTACTTTGTGTACAACCAGTGAAACAACAGCTGTACTCCATTTGTGTTCAATGAATCAATAAGTAAATAAAAATAAATAAATAAATAAAATAAAATAAATTATACTTGTCAGCCTCTTCCATGGAGTTGTGAACCCACAGAGGACAAATTAACTATGTGCTCACTTGCTTTATAAATCAATCCAGATAATTAGATTGCCTGGACTAGGAAATTGAGAAAACAGTCTAATGCACAAATATAAGCTTAAAACATTATAAAAATAAAACCTGTAAATATCATTATTATTTCTTAAAATATACTAGATTTAATAACCAATGTCTTCTCAAAACAAAGATACCATCTTAGATCTTGTACTTGACAAAGTTGTTTATTTTATACACTGAAGATGAGAGTGTAGCTCAGTGGTAAAGGACTTGCCCAGGATGCCTGAGGCCCTGAGTTCATTCCCCAGCAACACACACACACACAAACACACACACACACACATGAGAAAGAAAAGTAAATTTTTTTGTCATTGATGTTAACATTGCATAATCATCATTAAAAAATGTTTTGCTTAAATTTGTGAAAATCTTTGATGGATTTGGGTGTTTGGGAAGTACTGTTCTGGTTAAAATTATTTACTTATAATTTCTTATCTATTTGTGTTTTTTTTTTCTGTGTGTGTGTGTGTGTGTGTGTGTGTGTGTATAGGGTCAGTAGCATGGCGAACTACAAAGTGAACCAGGAGAGTCTCCAGATGCCTTCTACAGAGGATGAAAATGCAAGTGAAAACAACCAGAATATGAATGCGCCCAGAAATTTTGAAAGATCACAAGCTGACTTCATGGATAAAGATTCTAATATGTCATTTAATACTGGGGTGAGCATCTTCACTAAGAATATAATGATAGCATTTATATTTGGATGGAATAAAAGAGGTATACTTCATTTAAACATTTTAACTCAGGAGAGTTTGGAATTCTTAGTCATAGAAAGCAATGTAAAAAAGCAATCCCATTAATTTTTCTAATTTGAATGTAAAATGCTATAAGCAAAAATCAGATTTTATTTTTACCATTGTTATTTCTTAGAGTGGTTTATGTCAGTTTTCATAATTGTTAGTTCATTCTGAGTTGAGAAAGGGTCCTGTTGAGATTTTTATCTTTCAATCCCTACTCACACACATAAAAGGACATTTAAATTTCTGCATTGAAATGCTTTGTTACTGCCTAAGAACTATTTCCAATTCATGGTATTCCTTCACTAGCAGGGGAAATCTCAGAGAATTGCCTGGCATTTGCCTTCATCTCCTAATTTCTCTTCCTTGCAATTGTTTTTATTTTTGAGAGGGATTCTGAGGTGGAGAATACATTTGTCCAAGTAGCTCACCAGTGTTTCTTCACTGTGGGGCTTTTTAAATTTTTTATTTTGAGATAGTTTCACCAAGTTGCTGAGCCTGGTCTTAAAGTTGGAATCCTCCTGCCTCAGCCTCCTGAGCCTCTGGGTTTATAGGCATGTGCCAGCACACCTGACTGAGAGTGTGGAATTTTGAGCTAGATAGAAGAGGATTCCCTGCTCTGTCACTCCTGGCTGTTTGTCCTTGGCAGAGTCATTTAGTACTTCTGAGCTTCAGTTTCATTCTGTATGAGACTATATCAGTGAGTTAAAAATACTAATTGTGAACTGTATGATGTTTGACATGAATTGGGTACTTAAGAATTGTCCTTTCTCCTTTTCCCACTGGTACATTTCTACTCCTCTGGCATTCTTTCCTATTTCCCCCTCTTGAAAAGATGCAGATGAATGACGATTTGGCAGATCAGTCTAGAAAGGTAGTTTTTTCCTCAGTTAAGACATTTTTTTAAATTCTAGAAATATATCTACTAAACAATCATTTAAAAGCTAGAAGTCATTTTTTCTTTTTCTTTTCTTTTTTTTTCTTTTTCATGGTGCTGGGAATTGAACCCAGGGCCTTGTGCATGCTAGGCAAGCACTCTACCAACTGAGCTATGTCCCCAGTTCCAGAAAAGCTTAGAAGTCATTTTTTTACTGCCATAAACACAACTTGAGAAAAAGATTCTCCTTCTTAATTTATTTCTAGTCAGGGGTGCCCTTAAAGCCGATTGTTTTGTTCTGAATATACTGGTTGATTAACTAGGGATGTTTTCTCACTATGTATCATGGGATGTCTAAATATTAGGGAAAATAGGATAAGCATGTGTTTTAAACCATTGACTATATATTCATGTAACATGCTCAATATGTTTTTCTTCAACTCTTTGACATTTTCAAATTAAGTCTCTACATTTGAAACAAGGGACTCCATTGTTAATCTGAAAATACATACAATCAGCTATGTATTGCCTCCAAAGTCTGGAAAATAAAGAAAATTGTATATTTATGTACATTTTTCAAATTAATGATTCTCCTCGCTATTTTAAAATTAGAGGTTGAAGAAAACATATTGAGCATATTGCAGTTCTAAATAAACTCCTCCTTTTTTCCCTGACTTGCCACAATCCTGTAGATCATATAGACTAAAACCAGGCAGTGGAAACCTGTTAATGTATGCACATGGTCTGTGAAATGTTTCCTTTACAAAATGAAGATATTGAAAGATAATGGTTTAATACTAAGAAAGATAGGTATATTGTTCTATGCAGAGAAAGCTAAGAATACATTAATAATAGATAAAAACCCATCCTTTTGATTTTTGCTATAATTAGGTTAGGAACCAAACCAATCCTTTCAGTGAACACATTATACAGATAGTAAATTTTACCTAAGTAGTCTAATAACAATGCTTACCTTCTCCCCAAGGATATATGTATAGAGTGTTTACATCTCTTATCATAGAATTGGAAACATTTCATAATGTTCTGTGATCTCTGTAATGTCACCTTCCTCTCCTCTTGCAGTTGGCTCTTCAGAAGCAGCAGTTCTATGCCATGTTCTTAAAGCGGGCATTGTTCAGTTGGCGCAACTGGAAAATGTTATTGCTTCAGATCCTGGCACTTCTGGGTTTCATGTATCTTCTGATGAGAAGAGTGACTATTCCACCAGTACCAGATGAGCCTGCCAGGGTAATGGATTTGGGACAATATGGTGAAACCATTGTGCCTTTCACAGTTTCTGGAAGTTCTGATTTAACTGAGAATTTCAAAAAAAATCTTGAGATTATACTAAAGGATAAGAAACAAAAACTTAAGGAAGTAGAAGGTAAGGCTCTTTAAAAAATAGAGACTGCTAGTAAATGATGACCAGTTTGTATCACTTTACAAGAAAGGACCTAACTGGAATATTGAGCTACATGCTTACTTCTTTTCTGATAGTAGCCAATCTCATAAAGACAGCCAAATGTGAGGCAAGAATCAAGCACACGCTGATCACAAAAGTTAATTATTGGTGGAGGTACTTTGAATATGGATCATCTATCAACAATTTATAGTACCTTCAGGGAATGAGGAAAAGTACCAGAATATTTTGTAAAATTTAAACACAGAATTTCTCATAGATATAGCCTTGCAGTATTGAATAATGGTTCTGAATCCTGAAAATGTGTTCATAATTCTCTTAGCTTGTTCATATCTGAAATATGTTGAGCTGAAGTCTATTTGGGTAAGTTACTCAGAAATTATTCATTTTGAAGGAAGTATTAATAATTTACTATGTATATTGAATACATGCTTTTGACAAGAACTTTTCTAAATACCTGAATGATTTAAATTCTGATAACCACAGTTGCTAAAGTTGAAGGCATTTGAAGATATTCAGTAAGTTTTCCCAAATCATGTATCTAGTATGTATTAGAGCAGGGAATGAATGTTCAGGCTGTCTAGCTACAGCCTGCAATCTGAACCCCTCACCCCTGTAGGAAGCAACTCTGTCCTCTTTTAAGATCGATTATTTCCTTCCAGGTACTTTATTTCTTTCAGCCATTGCCTTTTTTTTTTTTTTGACAGTGTTACTTTAGGTAATTATATAACCTGTGCAGTTTGACAGATTCTTTTTCCTCTTTAGGTTTCATTGTGAGAAATGAAATTGTATTTGAAAATACTGGATTTTAGTTATGCCAGTATCCTGACTTTACAACAGATACATCATAGACTGGGTGGCATAAAAACTGTCAGTAAATCATGTGTCCCCTTTCTCCCCTCATTACCGGAGCACTATGATAAGTGCTTATTAATCAAAAATCAAATAGTTGTTCGGAAGAGAAAAGGGAA
Source organism: Glaucomys volans (assembly GCA_020662805.1). NCBI lineage: Eukaryota > Metazoa > Chordata > Mammalia > Rodentia > Sciuridae > Glaucomys > Glaucomys volans. Next base: position 29,731 of record JAJEJO010002480.1, read on the forward strand.
AAGAAGAGAAAGGAAATGGATTTGTCTGAATCATAATGTAATTCATTTTCTACTGCATTATAGTGCTCTTTATAAAATTTTTAAAAACTATGTTTCACACACACATCAATAGTAAGATTATCCAGTTAAATCTTTCTCTTTTGTTTATTTTTTGAGTACCTCAGGATTGTCTTAATTTAAAATTAGGCAGTTTTTTTTCCACAAGAGGGTAAATTAGGAAGCTCTATGTCTTCATCCCACCATTGAAATACTAGATAAACAATAGCAGACCAAGAACAGTTTTACAGGAGTTCTGAAGGTCAATCAAGGGTCTTACCCAGTTTTTAAAGGCACTAAAAAACTTCCAAGGCACTTTCGCTCATTCTTGCCCCACCCCCGCCCTGCAAAGCAGACTTCAGACATCTGGGTAACTGGTGGGAAGATGTTAGCAGCAGAATACAGAACATTCAAGGCTCTAAAAAGGAGCAAAGGTGAGACTCAGAGGGAAATTAAGATATTTGGAAAACTGGAAAATGGGCAGGGAGGAGGGGGCGAGGTCCAAGAAGACACATATCCAGAACAGGGCTGAGAACAACTGAAGCCTTAATTCTGGTCTAATGAGTGAAATTCTTTCCCCACATGGATGTAGTCAGCAAGGGCTGGGAGAGTGGTTGTTTTTGCAAATACATAATTTTCATCAAAAGATCAGAAGATATACTTGGCACATATTGAGATATACTGATACATGAAGCTAAATAAACTCCATGTGGAATAAGCTCAAAGAGAATGACACAGAGAATTTTTGAAGTGGCAAGACTAAAGTGACTCATCACAAACAAAAGGTCCTCAGTAAAATTAACAGATTCCTCAACGAAAGTCCTTCAAGTCAGAAGGCAGTGGGATGCACTTTACATGCTGAAAAATACTTTTAAATGTGTCATCCAAGGATTGTATTCAGCAAAACTGTCATTCAAAATGAGAGAGAAAGTGTTATGGGCATGCAATATGTAAAAGGGTAGTTTGTAGGTCAATGGCAAAGAGAAGGGACAGAACTATGAAGGAGGAGAATTTTTATTTCTATATGTTTGAAGTTAACTTGGTATCAGTTTAGAATAGGTAGTTTTGACTTCAGGATATTATGTGTATTTTATGTGGGCATTATATGTAATGCCCATGGTAAACAGAAAGAAAGTATCTATAGAAGATACACAAAAGCAAATGAAAAGGGAATCGAAACATGATGGTACTAAAAAAAGTTAAACAAGGAGAAAGGCAGTAAAGAAGAATATAAGGATCAAGGAAACATTAGGTCTTTCAAAACACAACAAAACAGAAATTGTTATTCATTATTAGTGATTACTAAAATGTATGAAATTTTCCAGTTAAGTGGAATGCAGTGGTACATACCTGTAATCCCATTGACTTGGGAGATGAGGCAGGAGGATTTCAAATTCTGGGCCAGTCTCAGCACCTTAGTGAGACCCTGTTTCAAAATTTAAAAAGCAAAAAGTACTAGGAATGTAACTCAGTGGTAAAGTGTCCCTGAGTTTAATCCCAGTACCAAAAAAAAAAAAAATGTTTTCCAATTAAAAGACATATATTGGCAGGCTGCATAAAAAATAGAATCCAAATATGCTGTCCACAAAGGATTCACTTTAGAGTTCAGAACACACGAAGGCTGAAAGTAAAAAGATGCTGCATGTGAATAGTAACCACAAGAGAACAGAGAACTTCACTAACACTGGATAGAGTAGACCTTAACTCGAAACTGTTACAAAATACAAAGAACATTAGATAGTGATTAAAGGGGGAAATATAACAATCATGAATGTATAATTCTTGGTATCAGAATGTATATCAAGCAAACATTGACAGACTGAAGGGAAAAATACCTCTAGTAATAGTAGGAGACTTTCAATAATAGTCCCACTTTTAAAAATAATAGACATATCAACAGCAGACAGGCCAAATGGAATGAGCAGACAATATACAGTAATGTCGGATCTCCCACAGCAGGAATGCAAGTCTATACTCAATATAGACTAAGTGTGGTGCCACAAACAAGTCTGAAATTTAAAATACTGAAATTGTATCACATATCTTTTATGTCCACAAGGGAATAAAACTAGAAATCAATAACATTAAGAAACTCAGAAAATTTACATATGTAGTAAAAATAAACAGCACACACTTAAACAATCATGGAGTAAAAGACAAAATCATAAGGGAAAAATTTCTTAAGACAAGTGAAAATGAAGACATGAGATATCAAAACTTGTGGGATGTAGCCAAAGCAGTGCTAACAAAAAGAAAATTATATCTTAAATACTTAAATTAAAGAAGAGGAAAGCTCTCAAATCAGCAAACCTAACCTTGCAAATGAAGAAATTAGAAGAACAAACTAAGCCCCAGGCTAGCAAAATGAAGGAAATAATAAAGATTAAAGTAGAGAGAACAAAACAAGGCCAGGAAAACAACAGGAAAAAAGGTCAATAAAACCAAGATTTTTTTTTTTTTTTTAGAAAAAATCAAAAAATTTGAGACACTTTTTAGATATTTTAAAAAGGAAAAAACGATTCAATAATTAGTCAGAAATGAAAGGATATTCTAATTTTACAAAATAAAAGGATTATAATGAAGTACTATGAATGATTGTGCACCAAAAAATAATAGGATAAACTAGATAAATTGGACAAATTTCTAGTAATGTAAAGTTACCAAGACTTAACCAATGAAGAAATATAAAATCTCAATGAACTATAACTGGTAAGGATTGAATCAATAATCAAAATTCTCCCAATAAGAAGCAGACTGTTATGGAGTGATGTTCAGCTTTCTGTCTGGGTTTTAAAATAATGACAGTGGAAGGTGACTGTTATTTTTGGATATGAAGTGTCCCCAAAAGCTCCTCTGTTGGTGCAAGAATGTTTGGAAGGGGAATGACAGGACTGTGAGAACTGTGACCTAATCAGTCCATACTAGTTTGAAGGGGCTACTGGGTGGTAATTGTGGGCAGAAGGATTTGGCTGAAGAAGGTGAGTTACTGAGGGCTTGCCCTGGATGGGTTCATGCTTCCTGTGGCCCCTTCCCCTTTCTCTCTGTGCTTCCTGGCTGTGGCAAGCAGAACAACTTTCCCTTGGCCACACCCTTCAGCCATATTGTACCTAACCCTGGGCCTAGAGCGATAGAGTTAGCCTGTATAGACTGAGTCTCTGAAACTATAAGCCCAAAATAAACTTTTCCTCATAGGTGTTCTAGACAGGTATTTTGGTCATAGCAACACAAAGCTGACCCATGCAGAACCCAAGACCAGATGGTGTCATTGGTCAGTTATATTAACCATTTAAAGAGGAATGAACACCAGTCCTCCTCAGACTCTTCAAAATTGAAAAGGAGTGAATACTTTTAATCTTATTCAATGAGGCCTGCTGTGATATCAGAACAAAACAAAGATACTCTAAGAAAGAAAAACTCTATATCAAAATCCCTGATGAAATATTGATGCAATAAATGGGATGGTATCAAAGTAAAAACTTCTTCACAGCAAAGGAGGCAAACAAGAACATAAAGAGAAAGCTTAAAAATGGGAGAAAATCTTTACTCCCTGTACTTCAGATACAGCATTAATCTCCAGGATATACAAAAAACTCAAAAAACTTAACACACACAGAAAAACCAAATAACTCAAACAATAAATGGGCAAAGGAACTGAACAGGCACTTCACAGAAGAAGAAATACAACTGATCAACAAATATACGAAAAGAAAAAAATATATATATAAAATGTTTAACATCTCTAGTAATTAGAGAAATGCAAATTAAAACTACACTGAAATTTCATCTTACCCCAGTCAGAATGGCAATTATCAAGAATACAAGCAACAATAAATGTTGGTGAGGATGTAGGGGGACAGATACTCTCATACATTACTGGAGGGACTGCAAATTGGTGCAACCACCCTGGAAAGCAGTATGGAGATTCCTCAGAAAACTTGGAATGGAACCACCATTTGACCCAATTATCCCACTCCTTGGCATATACTCAGAGGACTATAGTGACATGGCCATATCTATAGTTATAGCAGCTCAATTCACAATAGCTAAGCTGTGGAACCAACCTAGGTGCCCTTCAACAGATGAATGAATAAAGAAATTGTGGTATATATACATAATGGAATATTTGCCATAAAGACGGAAATTATGGCATTTTCCAGTAAATGTATGCAACTTGAGAGTATCATGCTAAGTGAAATAAGCCAATCTCAAAAAAACAAAGGTGAAGTGTTCTCTGTGATATGTGAATGCTCTCACATAATAAGGGTGAGGAAGTGAAGAATAGAAGTCCATTGGATTACACAAAGGGGAATGAAGAGAAGGGAGGGGGATGAGAAAAGGAGACAGTAGAATGAATCAGACATAACTTTCCTGTGTTCATAGATGAATAAACAACCAGTGTAATGCCACATGATGTACAACCATAGGAACGGGAAGTTATACTCCACGTATGTAAAATATTCAAAATACACTCTACTGTCATGTATATCTGAAAAGAACAAATTTTAAAAATTGATGCAGACATTCTTAAGAAAATACTAGCAAACAATTCAAATAGCACATTAAAAGAATTATACACATGATATAGTAGGTTTTAATTCATACACAATGGTGAAAGACTAAAAACCTTTCCTCTAAGAAGGAGACAAGGATGCCTCTTTTTCCCACTTCTATTCAACATAATGCTGGAAATTCTAACTAGAACAGTTAGGCAAGAAATAGAAATAAACGGCATTCAAAATGGAGAGGTAGAAGTAAAACTATCTCTGTTCACAGACAACATGTGCTTATATTCAGAAAGACCTGAATGTTTTACACACACACAATTAGAACAAATAGATAAATTTACCATTTACCATTTAAATTCTGCTAATCTACCATTAGCAGAATTTAAATTTAATACATAAAAATCAGTTGTATTTCTATATAATGAAAGATCCAAAAAAGGAAATTAAGAAAACAATCCCATTTCAAATAACATCAAAAATAATAAAATGCTTACAAATTAAGTTAATAAGAAGGTTAAATAAAATGGCAAAACATCACTGAAAGAAATCAGGCAGTACTGAATGAAAAAACATTCTGTACTCATGAATTGACAAGCTTAAGAGATCAGTACCACCCACAGCAATTCAAGATTCAAAGCAATTCCTGTGAAAATCTCTCAAATATTTTTTACAGAAATAGAAAAAAAATTCTAAAATTCAGGTGGACTCTCAAAGGATAAAACAGTTCTAAAAAAGAAGAACAACATTGGAAGTCATATACTTTCAAATTTCAAAATTTAAATGAAAAGCTAAAACAATGAATAGATTGTGGTACTGGTATAAAGAAACAAGTAGATCAATATAATAGAATAGAGAGCCCAGAAATAAACTCACATATACAGTCAAATGATTTTCAACAAAGATGCCAAGACTGTTCAGCGGAGCTGGGACTATTTTTTTAGGGAATGCTTTTTAAAACTATTGGAAAATTGGATATCTGCTTGCAAAAAGAAATTAAATTGAATTCTTACCTTTCTCTGTAGAGAGTTTAACTCAAAATATATCAATGACCTAAATGTAAGAACTAAGCTAATCTTCATGACATTGGATTTAACAATTTGGATCTGACACCAAAGGGCTCTTATCAGCAGAGTGAAAAGGCCAGTCATAATTGGGAGAAAACATTTGCAAATAATATATTTGATCAGGAATTATTATCCAAAATATATGAGAATTACTTAAAACTCAGCAAAAATAAAAATAAAAAAGGCATGGAATAATTCTCTAAAAAGGAATGCAAATTGCCAATGAACACATAAATGCTGAAAATCACTAACCATTAAAGAAAGGCAAATCCAAATCAGAAGACACTCCTTCACATCCCTCAGAATAGCTACTGTAGAAAACATGAAACAAAAAGAAGTGTTGGTGAGGATATGGAGAAATCAGACCCCTTCTATACTGCTTCTTGGTGGGAATGTGAAATGATAAAGGGACCATGAAAAA
>JAJEJO010002480.1:35856-62950 GCA_020662805.1 Glaucomys volans
TCAGGTTATATATATTCAAATGAATCAAAAAAGGAACCTGAAAAGACATTTTCACCAGTATGTACAGAAACCTTATTGATGATAACAAGGATTTCACTAGGTGGATTTAAAGGAAAAGAGATGATACAGGAGAGATACAGTGATCTGAGGGACATAGCAACTAAATAGAAAAAAAAATTTGAAAACTAAGATCTTGGAGACCTATGGAATAACATTTTTTTAAAAATCCTAATATACATGTAACCAAGCTTTTAAAATAAGGAATATTCTGAGTTGATATGCAATTCTATGTTTGTAGTTTCTTTCAGCACTTAAAAGAGATTAATTTTATCCTGTATTTCCTAATTTCTGTTAAGAATTCAGCCATTAAACTAATCGTTGCTGTTTTCAAAGAAAGTTTCCTTTGACTGCTCTTAAGATTTTCTTTTTGTATTTGTGTATTTGTATTTGGTTTTACATGAGATTTACTGTGATTTCATTTCTGTTTATTCTGCTTTATATTTGTAGATTTCTTAATCAGTTTTATGTTTGTTGTCAATATAGGAATTTATCTGGAATTATCTACTTCTTATCTCCTCAAATAGTCTCTTTCTTAATACTCTTTCTGGGATCCTGGTAAGAGATACATAAGATTATTGTATTTTCCAAATATGTATATCATATACTTTACTGTTTTTCTTTGCTTCAGTCTAAATCCTGCCCACTGACTAATTATCTAGGTAACTTGGCCCCTTTATGTTTAATCTGGTACTAAGCCATTAATTGAGTTTTCAAGTTTAGTTAGTGAATTTTATTTTCCTTTTTGTTTGAGTTTTCATTTGATTATAAGCTCACATTTGTGATCCTGGTTTGCTTCTAAATAACATAATAATTATAGTTACTTTAATATGTTGCATCTAGATGACTTGTTGGTCTTTTTAAATTTTTTTTCCTTGATCGCATTTATTGGTTTTCTTATAATTTTTGTTAACTATAGACATTGTGTTAAAGTGCTATTATAGAAGCTCTAGGTAATGTTATCATACTCCTGAGATGGTGTATTTGTTTGATCTGCCAATTAGATTAGAGACAGTTTAATCCAAGCATTGATTGAGCAGATATGACACTGACCTAGGCTTTTTAAGACGTGATTTCTTCTTTCACTTTTACTCTTTGAATATAATCCTTCAGTAACCTCAGTTCAAAGCCAGGGAATATTTCACAGACCTCTTTTCCTTGAGTGAACTCTAATCTTCTAAACCTCTTAAGGATCACTGTTTTCTCTCCTTATTAACCTGTGCTGCTTAGGAATTAGGAAATTACTTTAGTGGAAAAACAATGTAGGTCAAGATCCTCATATTCTTTTTAACCCTTAAAGTGTAGGAGTCAGCAAAAATGTTCTGTAAAGAGTTATTGTGGTGTGCAATGAAGCTGGTCACTGGCTCCCCAGCTCAATTCTCTGCTTCACAGGCTGCCTTTCCTGTGGTCTGGTCACATAGAACCTGGGTCAGAGATGGCAGGTGACCTTGGAGATGAATGGTGGGAGAGGCAGCAGCAGGAGTAGCCAGCAGCCCAGAAACAAATTTTGTTTTCAAGATGGCAGAATAGAGGAGGTCACTTTCCTGGTTGCTCTGAGGAGTGAAACCAAGAAAGCAGATACCTTCTCAACAAGGTGGGTGAAAAAAGAAAAAGTACTTTACTTGGAATTAATATTGGACCTTCAAAGCAGATTGGGGACTCAAGAGGTTGCGTACAATAAAATAAGGAAGAAATCCCTAGAGCCACTGCCACCACCACCACTACCACCACTGCCAGCAGTGCCAGCTGCAGCAGTCCCCCGTGAGCAGAGTGGAGGGATAAGGGAATTAAAGAAACCCACATTTTTAGGAGGACTGAGGCATGTCTGTGTACAGAGAGATTTGCCATCAATAACACTGCCTGACTAACCTGAAAGGTGTGCTGCACAATCTCTTTGTATGGAAAAGAAGCTGCATCTCTCCTGGCTGCCCATGGAGGACAAAGGAAGGAACCATTTTGCAGCCATAGTGCAGGGACTGGCAACTGAGGGAGCCAATTCCTGGCAAACCCAAGCATGACCCAAAATACAGGCCTGGAAAACCCACACTGCACAACAAAGTATGTGCCTAAATACCAGGAGTAAGTGAAATGTGAAGAGAGGTTTACACAGGGGAATACTAATCATGGAACCACTCACCAAGCTCCCCTACCCTCCAATCCTGCTGCTTGCAGGATCAACCAGGAGAGACACATCAGGCCAGGAATTTGAAAGGGCACTGTGAGAATGAACCCAAGAGATGAGGAAATATGGAATCAACAGGTGACAGGGGACAAAGGATGGGCTCCCACACTTGTACAAGTGGAATCCTGAGGTGATCCCTGGGGTGTAGTCTCCCAGCATGGACTGGCAACTGTTGGGACCTGGAGGTGTGCCAATTTAAAATCTTCAGACTAATTGCCATTCATCGAAGAACCTGGAGCCTACCTAAGCCTAAACCTGGCTTCCAGGTGCTCCACCTCCATGGTTTCCTCTCACAACCCACCCTCCTCTAAGGGTGGAGCAGAGGGCACATTCCAGCCCACTTCACCAAGTACTGCTGAGAAGGGAAGCTTAGAAGTTTTTGAATTCCAGTGGAAACAATTCTAACGTTTCATCAAGGTTTTCATTTCTATTTTATTTTTAATTTTTTCTGTGTAATTATAATGGTTCATGGATACTTACACATATTCATATTTGTTTCTTTTTTCTCTAGCATTTTTTGAAGGCAGTCATTTTTCATGAATCAGTATTTCGAGGGCTAGGATGTTTGATTTGTATATTTAAGTTTTGTTTTGTATTCTTAGACTTTTGTTTGTGTTTTTAAATTTTTATTTAATATACTTTACTCTCACTTATCTGTTTCCCTTGATTCTCTTTCTTTTCTTTTGCTGGCAGCCAATCTATATTGTTCTTTCACTTTTTCTTTAATTTTTTGCTTCAGTTTTCGCTCCTCTTCTGTCATGATTACCACATCCTACATCACTTCTGTTCTCTCCCTATTCAATTCAGAATTGTAAACCTTTTTGCAAACTTAACTGTTTTTACTGTGGGCAGTAACTGATCACATCATTTATGTTTATTGTGACAATGAACATTGTAGATGTCATAGCAAGAACTATTTGGTTTAATGATGTGTATTATTTGCATTGCTTGTTGTTATTATTTGTCTTCCTTAAACAGTGGGTTACTAAAAACTATTAATCCACAGAGAAGAAAGAAACTCTACTGCCTCATATCCATACTGTTAGATGGTAAACACACAAACAACATGAAAAAGCAAGGGAAAAAATCATCCCAAATAAACCACAATACTTCAATAACAGACTCCATCAATACCACAGTGGAAGAAATGTCAGAGAAGGGATTTAGAATGTTCATAGTTAAGCTGATCTGTGAGGTAAAGGATGAGGTAAGGAGAGGAATCAGAGAGGAAAATACAGAAAGTGAAAGATCGATTCAATAAAGAGATAGAGATTATGAAAAAGAAGCAGAAATCTTCAAAATGAAGGAATCAATAAACCAAATTAAAAATTCAATTGGAAAGTATCATCAACAGACTAGACCACTTGGAATACAGAATTTCAGGCAATGAAGACAAAATATGTAATCTTGAAAATAAAGTGGACCATGGAGAAAATATGTTAAGAGACCATGAACAGAAGTTCCAAGAGACATAGGATAACATGAAATGACCAAGTATAAGATTTATTGAGATAGATTGTTATGGTTTAGATGTGGTAGCCCCCAAATCTCACATATAAGATAATGTGAGAAGGTTCAGAGGAGATATTATTGGTTTGTAGAGTCTTAACCCAATCAATGAATTAATCCCCTGATAAGGAGCCTTATATGAATTGAGACCTCTGAAACCATGGGCCCCCAAATATAAATAACTTTTGTATTTTTATGTATATAGGGTAAACAGTCTTCAAATAAACTTTCATCCTATACAGTTGTTCTGGTTGGGTCTTTAGGTTGTAGCAGTGAAGAAAGCTGACTAATACATAGATAAAGGCTCAGAGATACAAACCAAAGGAATGTACAATCTTTTCAAATGACATAATACTAGAAAATTTCCCAGACCTTAAGAATGAAATGGAAACTCAAATACAGGAGGTTTATAAGACCCCCAAAATACAAAATTACAACAGATCTACACCAAGGCACAGTATTATGAAAATGCCTAATGTACAGAATAAGAATTTTAAAGGCTTCCAGAGAAATACTACCGTCATATTTAGAGGAACACTAAGGCAGATCTCAGCTGATTTTTCAACTCAGACTGTAAAAGCTGGGAAGTCTTGGGATAATATATACCAAGCTCTGAAAGCAAATGGATGCCAGGCAAAAATAGTATACCCAGAAAAATTAAGCTTCGGAATTGGTGACGAAATAAAAACCTTCTATGATAAACAAAAGTTAAAAGAATTCATAACTATAAAACAAGTATTTCACAAAGAAAAAAATTAAAAGTAAAAACTAGCAAAGGGAGGAACTACATAAGAATAGTCAATCAAAGGAAAAACTAATTCAAATTAAAAATGAGAAAAACTCAAATGACAGGGAATAAAAATCATATCTCCATAAATACATTGAATGTGAATGAACTAAACTCATCAATGGCAAGGCAGACTGGCAGATTGGATTTAAATAGAAGACCCAACAATATACTGTCCCCAAGAGACTCATTCATAGGCAAAGACATCCACTATAACCTCCTTGACGAGTATTTGTGAAGGCTAAGGAGGAAAAGGATGGGGGGAAAACATCATTCAATGGCTCTCATAAATAAGTGGAGGTTTCTATCCTCATTATCTGATAAAGTGGACTTCAAGCCAAAGTTAACCAGAAGGGACAAAGAAGATCATTTCATACTTCTTAAGAGGATTATTTACCAACAGAACATAACAATTGTAAATAGTTATGCCCCAAACAGTGGAGCATCTACATAATCTAACAAACTCTTGATTCAATATCAAGAATCAAAGGCTGGGGATATAACTCAGTTGGTAGAGTGCTTGCCTCCCAAGCACAAAGCCCTGGGTTCAATCCCCAGCACCAAAAAAAAAAAAAAAAAAAGTAATATCAAGAATCAGACAGATCACAACACTATCAAGAATCAGACAGACCACAGCAACTAGGATTTTGAGTCTTAAATTTTGTAAATATCTACAAGTCTTAGTAACAGTGCAAAGATGATTAAAAGCCATTCTCTTATATCATGTTGGTTATTCCTAAAACAAACATTGAACTAGACATAAATATATGGAACATTGAAATGCATCTTAGTCTTTGATACTGACTTTAGACTTTGCAGTACAAACGTGTGTGTGTGTGTCCTTGAGGAAGCTGATTTGCAGTCTTTAAACTCCTTTTATTCATAACCAGCTGCTAAAATATAATGTTCTTGCTCTTCAGACTGTCTCAAATTACAGCACCATTATTTTTCATGTTTCTGTTCAAATATTTGGAACATTCAGGAATAGGGGACCTTGTCCTCACCCTGACAAATTCTGCTCTTTCATATTTCTTGGGGGAAAACAGGACATTTCACCAAATGGTTATAGATCTATACATGCAAGATGTACAGGCCACTCAACTAAATCTGCAAAGAAGGGGCAAACTGATGTTAGTGTCTGATGCAGGCACCATTACAGAAGTCTCTCTTGAGATCACTGTCAGCTTCTGTTGTCGGCCCCCCAACAGTTTTGAGGGGCTTTAGGAGATTTGCTGTAGCGTCTAAATGTCTGAGATTAAAGACTATGAGGACAAGAAGCAAAAAGTAAAATATGCAACATGGTGCTTATAAAAAAAAAAGAAGAGGGCAAACTTTCTCTTTTGGGGGAATCTTTATTGCATAAATATGTTTACACCAAGACATACACACAGAGGAATTTTCCATTATGTATCCAGGAGACTAGTGGCAACTGAATCTCTTGGAGCTTCTTTTTAAGAGCCACCTACCTGCTTGTTTATTTATGTTAGCAAAGGTCAGGAAGACTTGTTCCAGTGTTACCTGAATTGTTCTTTAGCTTTCTCCAAAATGCCAAACACCTTCAACAACAACAATAAAAATGTGTAGTTACCCTACAATCTCCCCTCCCGCACCCAACCCAGATGCGCCTCCCCATCTCTTCCACAACTCTTGTCAAGTTTATGCTAAAGGCCAGAGACACAGAAATGGGAGGTGATAAATAGAAAAAAAGTAGGTAATTGAGAAGCTGAGAGGAAGCAGTGCTCTGTCCCCGTTATCTTGTTGGACATGAGCTAATAATATCCCTGATGAAATATTGATGCAATAAATGAAATGGTATCAAACTAAAAATCTTCACAGTAAAGGAAACAATCAAAAATGTGAAGAGAATCTATATAATGGGAGAAAATCTTTGCCACTTGCACCTCAGATAGAGCATTTATCTTCAGGATATATAAAGAACTCAAAAAACTCAACACCAAAATAATAATAATATAACAACAACAACAACCCAATCAATAAATGGACAAAGGAACTGAACAGGCTCTTCACAGAAGAAGAAATATGAATGGTTAACAAATATATGTTCAACATTCAAGCAATTAGAGAAAGACAAATTAAAACTACACTGAGATTTCATCTCACTCCATTTAGAAGGGCAATAACCAAGAATAAAAGAAACAATAAATGTTGACAAGGATGTGGGAGGAAAGTTCACTCATACATTGCTGGTGGGACTGAAAATTGGTACAACCACTCTGGGAAGCAATATGGAGATTCCTTAGAAAACTTGAAATGGAACCACCATTTCATCCAGTTATCCCACTCCTTGGTTTATACCCAAAGGACTTAAAATCTGCATACTGCAGTGACACAGTCACATCAATGTTTATAGCAGCTCAAGTCACAATAGTTAAGCTGTGGAACCGACCTAGATGCCCTTCAACAGATGAAGGGATAAAGAAATTGTGGTATATATACACATGGAATATTACTCAACCATAAAGAAGAATGACTTTGTGACATTTCTGATAAAAGTATGGAACTGAACACTATCATGCTAAGTGTCATTAAGCCAATCCCAAAAAAATCAAAGGGCAAATGTTCTCTCTGGTCTTTGGATGCTAACACACAATGGGATGAGGGAAGGGAACAATAGGTGTTCACTGGGCTAAACAAAGGGGTATGAAAGGAAAGGAGAGGGGATGGGAATAGGAAAGAGTAGAATGAATGGAACATAACTTTCCTTTGCTCATATATGAATGCACAACCACTGAAACTCCACATCATGTACAACTACAAGACTGGGATCCTAATTTGAATAAGTTACACTCCATGTGTGCATGATATGTCAACATGCACTCTACTGTCATGTATATCTAAAAAGAACAAATAAAGCCATCATTACTAGACTTGACAGGTCATAAACAGTATGTCATCATGTTGTGGTAGTAGTGGTTATTGTTCCTTTTCCCCCTTTTCTTCATCCTCCTCTTCTTTTATACCAATTGAAATTTTTTAAAAATAGTATTGAAAGAGTATTTTGTCTTTCAAATATGTTTAATCTTCAAAAACAAATACAAACTAGAAATAATAAAGGTAAGAAAAACACCATGTGTATGTCAAATCAATCATTTAATTACATGAAACTTAAACAAATGTGGGCAATTGATTTATTAAACACACACAACCTAACTCTAACCCAATTATTGATTCAACAGAGAAATTGTGCCTAAGTTCCCAGTGACGATGACCTAAGTTCCCAGTGATGATGACCATGTTACTGTACATTTGCAACTAAGGGAAGATTTACTTGCTAGCTCAGCCCTGCTTAAGTTAGGAATGCACAATTGTAACTTGAAATTCAAGTTGGAATAGTTACCATGATTCATTTGTTTTTCTTTCTGTAGTATCAATTAATGATTATTTACAAAAAGTAATTGATACATGATTTTGTTAATTGTCTTTTTCATTTTCACTGTTACAGTTATGCCAACTTGGGAAATCCAGAGACTTAGAATACCAGTATACTTAGTAATGATTATTGTTAAACCACCTATTTACTCATGCTTTTAGAATTTATTTAGTATTTTTCCTTTATCTTATATTGTTGTCTTTGGTCTCTGTTCAGCTTATAGAATAAATCCTAATATTTCATTGCATTGACAAAAAAAACTTGTATTTTTTTACAAGTTATATTATCGTATATATATTAATCATATATAGATATGATTAATAAGTACATGAAATGATTGTACCATGTTATTAACCATGAATCCAATGTAAAGCCTATATTATAATGAGATAACTATGTATGGCAAAAGTCAGATTGTTGACAATAAAGACAATAGAGAAATTAAAAAAAAATAATAAATAAAAATAATATCAACATGTTCACCTAAATAATAAGCTTCCAGTCATAATTTGATGGCCCTAACATAGAGTATAAGGCTTAATGCTATGAATGTCTCACTCTGGATCTTGGATATTTATGTTGTGACTGGTAGGCAGACATGGAACTCCTCTTATGTGTCTTCTTAGCTTCATGAAACTTTTGAGAGTTCTTGGTAATTCTAGTTCTCTACTCAGCTTTCTGCTATACTTCTTACCATCTTGACCTGCTCTGCTTATATTTCTAGAACTGTGTGGAAGAAAAAAGTAGTACAGATTATTGGTCTTAGCTCTGTTTTCTCCTATCAGATTTTTGCACTTTCAAATCAATTGTCATTGTCAATTTCTGCTTCTTTCAGATAGATTTATTTTGTGGCTTTTATTTAGCCTTCAGAGTTTTTCTTAAAAAGACACTTTGCCACTGAGTTACATTCCCAGCCCTTGTTTATTATTTTTATTTATTTTTTCTTTTTTTTAGGCACAGACAGTGGTTTATTTAGGAAGGTAGGTATACATTCAAAGGAGGATGCAGTCTACTCAAGAGAATCCCCTTGTTTATTTCTGTTTTGAGGCAGGGTTGTGCTCAGTTACCAAGACTGGCCTCAAACTTACAGTACTTCTGCCTCAACCTCCTGAGGAGCTGAGGATTATAGGAGGATGTGATTTTCTATAAGCTAATCTGTAAAAGTTAGAAATAGGGAGTCCTTACAAATCAATTTCAGTCGAGAAAGTTTTGAGAGGAAGAAAGAAATTTGAGAGAATATTTGGTGAACTGTATTTTCTCAGATATAAGGTTTATGTGGATTTGCAATGGAACAGATTTCTTGAGAATGGTCAAGGCATCACAACCACTGTGAATTATTGGATTCTCTCTCTCCAGAACACACAGGAAGTGGTCCTACTGCATGCTCAGCTCATGACGGGTAGTGTTTCCTCATTTCAGGTGACCTGCAAGAATACTTGATAATGAGTGAAGAATGCACTTACTCATGTATTATTGCATTTTCCATTGATATTACTGAAACCAAACGGACAGTTATCTTTTGGTTCAACAATGAAGCTTACCATTCACCATCCCTATCCCTTGCAGTATTAGACAACATTATTTTTATGACACTTTCTGGCCCTGATGCCTCTATTACAGTCTCCAATAAACCACAGCCTAAAGTTATTACTCACACAAAACCTACGATAAGGTATGTATGATTTTTTCCCCCGGAATTGAGCTTTTTGCTTTAAGTATACCCATTCTTCCCTTTCTAACCATGTTATTAATAAAAAGTAATTCTTAGCAATCAGTATTTTCCACTTCGTTGTTTTACCAATGTATCTCCTTTTTTCATTCTTTTGTAGAGAAGCACGTAGCCTCCAGGTAGTCTACAATTTGATTTTTGGTATGAGTATTTTTGTCAGTGGCTTCTGCCTCCTGACAGTGACTGAGAGAGTTACTAAAGCAAAGCACATCCAGTTTTTGAGTGGGGTGTACACTCTTGTCTTCTGGATTTCTTCTCTATTGTGGGATTTCATCCTCTTCTTTGTTGCCTGCTGCTTACTCCTGGTGAGTGTTGGACAAAGTATCTTGAGGGCTCAGTCTTCCACATGCCACAGAAAATTTCTCCTTGGCTAATATTATCGTAAATGTAAATCTCTCAAGAAATATGAAAATACATTAACTAATCATGCCAGATTGTACATTTTGGGTTACACCTCATAGAATAACTTTTATCATTCTAAATAAAATGTTCCCAGGTGCTGAAACAGAAATGTTAAGCAAGTTTCTGATGTACTTGGTTGCTGTTAAGTACTGGTGCCAAAGATGCTTTGCCTATGGCAAGGTCTGTCCCAATAGATGACCAGTCCTATACTCAACAAGGACAAATAAATTGCATTTCTTTGTATCCTGCTCCTAGAGTTTCCCTATTTTTGTCATCTGTTGTGATTCTTAGTTATACAAGAGATACTTCAGCTTTGCAATTTCCCTCTAGATTTTTCACCATGGATCATTCAAATTGTGTGTGTGTATGTGTGTGTGTGTGTGTGTGTGTGTGTGAGAGTGTGAATGCTGTTTTTGCCATAGGAGTGGATGTCCATGAGTGGAACCTGAGCACCTCTGGCTGTTCTTACTTTGGGCCTTGTTGATAGTTTGGGGCTTTTATCTCTTTTATTATTTGTATTAAAGTATTGGTGAAGTTTGTGGTTAATTTGTATATGAAGCATCATGAAGGAAACTTTCTTGTGATACCCTTATCTTTTCTGGTAATACCTGGTAGCATTCACTTCATACCAAATTTTAAATACTGAAATAACAGATTATTTTTTCTAAAGACCATATAATTGGCTATAAAATGATGGTAAAAATTACATAAATGATCCAACATATACACAGAAATTAAAATATTTGAAAAATTGGAAAGACCAACAAACCCTTAAATGTGGTTTATCCACTTGCAAATGAGCAATTTTGTACTTACCCTATATAGTACAGGCAAAAAGTACTTCAAAATGGATCAAATATGTAAAAATAAGAGCTATAAATATAAAAATTTAGAAGAAAATATAGGAAAAAGGCTTTACAACATTGTATATCAATGTTATATATCAATGGTTCCTTGGATGTGATACCAAAAGCCCAGGCAACATACATAAAATGTCTGATTATGTATTATAAAATTTTGTGATCAAGGGTTACTGTCAACAGAGCACAAAACAATGCATAGAATGGAAGAAAATATTTTCAGATTATGTACCTGATAACAATGATAGAGCTTAACAATGACAACAACAAAAACAACCCAACTTCAGTTACGTAAAAGACTTGAATAGACATTACTCCCCAGAAGATATGCAAATGGTCATTGAGCACATGAAAAAATGTTCATCATCAGTAATCAAAGTGTTCAATGAATCAAAAAATTAAATAAAAATAAATTTAAAAAATGCAAATAAAGGCCACATTGAAATACCACTTCACACCCCTCAGCAGGCTATTATCAAAAAGAAAAAATAAGTGCTAATGAGGATATGGAGAAAATGAAACCTTTGTGCATTGGTAGTGGAAGGCTAAAATGATGTGACTTCTGTGGTAAACAGTAGATGGTTCCTCATAAACATTAGACATACAGTTACCAAATGATTCAGTGTTTTCACTTGAGAGGAATTCTAAATGATTTGAAAGCAGGGACTTAGAACAGATATTTGAACACCAGTCTTCATAACAATCTCATTGGTAAACAATTTGGCAATTCTCTCCAAATTTTGAAGCAAATACACATATATGTTCTTAAGAATGTTATTTATAATAATAAAAATAAACACTGAAAACAACACAAGTGGTCATCTTACTAAAACAGATATGTTAATGTGATATCACAATACATTGGAATACTTAACAATAGTGTGGATGAATTTCATTAATATAAAAGTTAAGCAAAAGAAGTAGGTTATGAAGAAGGGCATGCTAGAGATGTTTTTGTTAAAACTGTAATGAAATGAAAAATAGTGATTGAAAGCACCCAGAAAACCACTCTGGACACGGGAACTCACACAAGAGATTTTATTAAGCAGACAGGCAGAGTATCTGCCTTCAGGGTGAGAGAGAGAGAGAGAAAGTGAGAGAATGAGGAGAGAGAGAGAAAATAAGAGTGAGAGAGAGGGAATGTGAGAGAGAGAGGAAGAGAGAGTCGGATCACCAGAGCGTCCACTCTCAGGGAAGGGCGAGAGAGAGAGAAACTGGTGGGGGAGCTTCTCTTAAGTAGTGGGATTTAACCACAATGGGACCAATGGCTGGCTCGGATGTTGGCAGGCTGTCGAGCTGGGTTGTAAGATGGGAAGGGGGAGGAATACTGGCAGCCGCTGATGCCAATAGTGATCATCACAGAAATTAAGACAGTAATTACCTTCAAAGAAGTGGGACGTGTTTGTGCGTTCAGTGGCACAAA
Organism: Glaucomys volans; assembly: GCA_020662805.1. NCBI lineage: Eukaryota > Metazoa > Chordata > Mammalia > Rodentia > Sciuridae > Glaucomys > Glaucomys volans. Next base: position 48,197 of record JAJEJO010002480.1, read on the forward strand.
CTTCTAAGTGCTTATACCACAACAGTATTTGTCTATATTTGCCATGTTTCTAAATGTGTGGACATGTCAAATTGAAGTCCAAAATATTCATTGACATTTTGTTTATAGACTAATTTGGGGAAAATATATATTTTAACATTGTTGAATTTTCCTGTCTATAATCAGGCATTTTATAATTAGTTGCATACCTAAACATTATAGCCCTCTCAACAACAACAACAAAGAAAATGCCTAGGTTGCTTTGATTTCCAAATGGGTGGTTGTATTATTTCCATTTCTCTAAAGACTGAAATGGTGCTGTCATAGAAAAAAAGCATTCATAACCATAGTAACCCAAATGATTTTAAACTAATTTATAATGATTTCTGTGTTTCTTTTTCTACTCCATTGGAACACTTTATCAATCATATAGTAGTTATTCTAATTTAACCCTATGGTCTATTTCTCAAGGATTCTGCCACATAATTATTCAATGCTAAAAATAGACAACCGAGGAAATTTTGTAGAAACTATAATTAACAATTAATAAGATGATAATTTCTGGAAATTTATTTCCCTCCCCAGATCTATAGTTTCTTTCCTTCCTTACTTAGGTCCCCTCTAGCTGTGACTTTCTCTGGGTGCTACTCAACTGAATGGCTGAGATGGGGAGAGTGGAGACAGCAGGCAGGATCTAAGTATGGAGAGCAGTGAACAGTGGGTCTCAGAATCCCAGCTTAAAGCTGCCAGAAGGGGAATCTTAACACCCAAAAGTTTTCCTTCTAGGGGATCTGACTTCAGCAAATATTGAGAGTGGGTTTATTTGGGGACTAGAGGAGAAGAAAGAATGCACTCTGATCTTGCGTGAGTAGAACAAAATAGAACTGTTCCAAATAGAAGGAGAACAGTGCTTCTGTTCACTGGTGAGCAGTAGAAGTACCTCACGTTTGTTTTCATCAGCATGGTGACTTGATTAGTGAATAATTCTGTGTCCTATTAAAAGAAGATTTTTTTCCTTTGCTAAGTTTTCAGACTTGACTGCTCAGGTATTGCATCAGGTATTTCTTCACTCTGACTGTTATTTCTGTACTCTGTGTCTCAGATGGTACTCGTGATCACTGGATCGGATATACTGATTGGGAATGGGAACATTCTGCACACAACATTCATCCTCCTGCTGTTTGGCTGGTCTGTCATTCCCTTCATATACCTGTTAAGTTACCTGTATTCTAATAGCACCAGTGCATACATTAAGCTCTTCGCACTCAACGAATGTGTAGGCTTTCTAGGTGTTGTTGTGGATCTCATAATAACCAACATAGAAGGTAAGGGCTTCATACAATTTCACTTTTTCAGGGGCTTCTTGTAAATAAACAAACATGAGTTTGACAATAGGAACATGACAAAGTTGTTTCTTCTGGATTTCTGGGAAAAATATTTTTGTTAGTTATAAAGAAAGAAACTTTTATTAAGTGTCAATAATATTATAACATTATGTTGACTATAATACAAAAAAATTGTGCCACTAATATTATCACTAAATGAATCCCCTGTTTTCAAGGCCTGTATGCCCAGGATTTGTACATTGTCTTTCCATTTTCCTCTTTTGTTCATAAAGGTCAAGGATAGATTGACTAGACTGGCCACAACCACAAATAGGAATGTTTTAGAGTATAGGCAGCTGCTACTCCTTTATCAAAAAAGTAAATAAAAGTATTGTCTATCTACAACTTCTTTTTAAAAAAAGAATGAAACGAAATTGGATTCCTGAGCATTGTGGAAAAGAGTTTGGTAGTTTTTCAACACGTTGAACACAGATCTATACCATATAACCCTAGGTATACATCCAAAGTTTTTAAAGCAAGGAGTCAAAAAGACATTTGTACAAAATATGGTACATACAATAAATGGAACATTATTCAGCTATAAAATGTAACCCATTTTTATATGCCAATCATATCATGGATGGACCTTGAAAATATTATGCTAGGTGAAATAAGAGGGACCCAGAAAGGCAAATATTATATGATTTCACTTATTTGAAGTACCTAGAATAAACAAACTCATATACATAGAGTAGAAAAGAGATTACCATAGTCTAAGGGTAGGGAATCATGGGGGGTGTTGTTTAATGGTTACAGTTTTTCTGGGGAGGATGAAAACATGTTGAGTATAGTTAGTGGTGATAGTTATACAATGCTGTAAATGTATTTAATGCCACTGAATTGTACTCTTACCAGTGGTTATAATGATAAACATTATGTGTATTTGACCACAATTAAAAAATACTTAAACAACTCTAAGCTAATGATTTTCAGATATGTTAGATTAAAACACTTTCCTTCATTTGCAAGTTTAAGAAATTTTATAATGGACAGGTGTTGAATATTTTTTAATTTTTATTTTTTTAATTTTTATTTAATTTTCTGATTCATTGAACACACAGGTGTTGAATTTTAAGAAGCACTTTTTCTGTTGCATTAGTGAAAGATAATCATATGGTTTTTCTTCCTTATTTTAATGTGGAGATATTTACTAATTATTAAATTGTTTCTATGATAGCCAAACCTTTTTTATTATACCTTATCATGCATTTCTAGATCCAAATTGTTAATATAAGACAGTTTTTAAAAAACTGATTGGCCTAGAATTTCCTTCTTGTATAATGTTCTTAGATTTTAGTATCATCATTATTTTGTTCTCACACATGAAGTTATAAAGTCGTCTCTTATATTCACTAGGAGATTTTTTTCTCTTATGTAATATTGGTATAACTTAAAGATTTCCATTCAAGTTCAGAGATGTGCCAATGGGTGTTATCATTTCTATGGTCAACATGGTCCTGGAAGTTTTAGTCACTATGACAGGCCAGAAAATATAAAGTATAATATTAGGAAGAACAAATAAAACGCATTATTTGCAGATGTTGTTATTGTATATATGAAAAATCTAATTTAAATTCAGATAACTTGTGAGAATTAATGAGTGAGTTTTGTAAAGTTAATGGATACAATTGAGATATAAAATAGATGTTATTTGTAAAATAAAATTTAAGATAACCTAGCAGTACTTCTAACAATGACATGCAATATTTGTGTAACCCAAGACTAGAAAGCTTTGCCATTTGTAAAGGTGGAGGGAACAGTTCTCCCACCATAAGTTATAAATTGTAGACTTTAAAAAAATGAATAAAAATAGACATACAAAAGAATTTCACACTTGGAATGAAAAAGCAGCATGTGAGTTTCCCTTGTTCATGGCTTTAATCCTGAGCACAGACCTTAGTTTGGAGGCCTAGGGTGGCTAAAACTATAATGAAACTTGTTATCTTAGGTTGAAAAATCAGAGGATACAATTTGAGACTCTAGCAGCTTAAAAGTGAAAGAAGGAAGCAAACCACAAAATAGCATTCCACATTCTCCATGTGCCACATGCCCAGCCCTCCAGCTGATCCCTGAAGACATGAGTGCAAGGGAGGATCCTGTAGAGGGTCAACACTCAGTCTTTATTCATACGGTGACCACACTATTCATGGTCTGTATGCCATATGGCTTGTTGGTAGTGTGCTTATTGGTTAGTATTTAGCCATAAGAAGGAATATGCTATACTGGAGGATAAATATTTAAAGAATATCATCCATGCTTTTACAACACATTTTATCCCTGCCTCACTCCCACCCATAGAATGGTAGCTTTCAGCACCTTGTCAACTAAGCACTTGTATCACTCTTCTTTATCTTGGAAGATTTTCCTCTGCTTCTTAGAGGTAAGAGGATACTTAAATGCTTTCCAGAGAGGCTCAACAACTAATCTGTAACATTATCCTGTTGTTATTTGGGGCATCTATTCAAGTGAGCAATCAATATTCCATGTTATTTTCTGGTTGTCAAATTACATGTATCTACACCAATTGTGACCCTCTTTGGACCAGACTTGGTGTGCCGTTACCACTTAGAGAATTTACACATTAGGTCCAAACTTGTCATTCACTGTCATCTGTCATCCTCACTAACTGGCTACCTTTCTTCTGTCAAAGAGTCTTACAAATAGGCTTTTTGCTCAGAATTTTTGCTTCGTCTTTGTTCACAATGATGTCAATTCAGTCTTTAAGTCCTTCAGTGATAATTCAGAACCTTACTACTTAACTATGTTTCATGTTTCCTCATATTAATCCATCAACTATTATAGAGAAACCTCTATTTAAGTGTTTCTTTGAAGATATATCTCCTTTCAACTGATAAAATATTCCTTATATCTTCCCTTCCATTGAGTTCTAGGATAAATGTCTCATCACAACTTGCTTCTTTATTGAACACATAGGATAGAAATGAGAGAAATAATTAATATTGATTTCCTGTTCACATCAGGTGACAGGAAGACAGATGGACACCAACTTTCCCCAAAGGATTTTCCAGAATTGCAGTTCTCAATACAAACTGTTTTTAAGATATCAGGGGTAACATACTTAGCAGCCAGCAATTGGAGTTTTGTGAGAATAGTATTATGGCTTTGGAATTTTCTCAGTTTAATTTGACCAACTTGGGGAAATATTTTTTTCTGGGACAGTTCACTTTATATGGAGCATGTTAATATTATCTTCTTTTAAATCACAGACTTTCCTACTACTACGAAAAATGTCATGCTTAATTCGTTGATATTTATACCTATGTATAACCTTGGGATGAGCGTCATTAAATTTTATGAACTCCAAGAGGCAAAGAAATTTTGTTCCTCTGCAACATATGTTTCACAATCCCCAAGATGTAGTCCAGAAAGTAAGTATCTGGTACTTTCCAAGGCTCATCAGTTACTCGTAATTACTAATCCAGTGTCTCTTCTTACATTATTGTGAGTTTTTTCATTAATTCATTTTATCATTTTGAGGGGAAAAAAACCTTACACACATACAAATAACTTGCCCTATTTCACAAAACTTGTACAAGATAGAGCTAATATTTAAAAATAGTTCAATTTAATATATGTACATAAGGCATCTTCTCTATGAGAAAGGACCTCCATGGCAAGGATCTAATTGTAGTCTGTGTTGTATTTACATTTTCTGTCATCCCTCTTCCCTGCTGTTATGGATTGGATGTGAGGTATCCCCCAAAACTCACATATGAGACAGTGCAAGAAGGTTCAGAGAAGAAATAACTGGGTTGTGAGAGCCTTAACCCAATCAGTGAGTTAATCCCTAGACAGGGATTACTGGTAACTGAAGTGGTAGGGTTTGGCTGGAGGATGTGGGAATGGGGCATGGCTTTGGAGTATATGTTTGTATCTGGCAAGTGGAGTCTCTCTTTCTCTCTCAGCTTCCTGATCGAAATGTGATCTGTATATGGACTGAGACCTCAAAAACCGTGAGCCCTCAAATAAACTTTTCCTCCTCTACAATTGTTCTGGTTGGGTCTTTTAGTCACAGCTGCGAAAAAACTGACTAAAACACCCTCCACACTAGATTTGAGGGAAAGGCTCCAAATTAATGTTAAATTCCTCATTGTTTAATATGGTGCCTGGCAAGCAAATATTTGTTGAATGAGTAATTAAAGAAGGGAAATAGTTATTTTGATGGTGAGAGTGCTTAAGTGGAAAAGAGAACTAGAAATGAAGGCAAGGGGAAGGATAACAATTCAGTGAAGAGAAAGGAATAAACATTCATTTCAACTTCTGAAATCCCTAGTAGGGATCCTGTGTTAATTATTACATATTTCTGCAGTATTTTCATTAGTAGGGAAAAGATAATGTGGGAAAGAGAAGGGGACATATTGAAAATGTAAGACAGATTCTACATATGGAGCAGAAGAATTTTAACAGAATTAAAATAGTTGCACCCAAAATGCAGATATACCAATAAGCTTAAGTGGATGGGTCCAGGGGAAAGATTGAGAATAGAGGGATTCCATGTATAGTGTAGTAAAAGGATAAGACAGGGTAGGGTTATAATCATGTGTGTTGTTTGCATGTCTAACCCAAGAAATAAATGAGAACATGAAACACGTTAGATGTAGAGTAAAAACACTGTATGTTTCATAAAATTGTAAAAGGGAATTGAGAAATCAAAGTCAAAATTGAGAGTACCACTGAAGGGAAAAGTGGACAAATCTACAATGATAATTGGATATTTCAACACTCTTCTCTGAAAGAACATGATAGAACAGGAGTCAGAAAGTTAGAAGAGATAGAGACCAACCAACTAGACCAAATTGACATTTTCATTAACAGTATCCCAAAGCAGCAGAATATGTTTTTTACATGTGTACATAGAATACTCAGTAATATATAGCATTAAATAGGTGTCTTCGATGAATTTAAAAACTCTGAAATGACTCTGTGTATGTATAAAATTATCTGAAAAAAATTTCCAGACACCTATTAGTTTATAAAAGTATCTGGAAAATTTCTGGAGTTGGAAATTACACAGACTACTTTAAAATGGTACAAAATAATACGGTAAAAAAAATCAGAACTAGAAAAATATTTTAAAGGGAATGAAAGTAAAAACAAAACACATCAAAATTCATATCATGCAACTAAAGTAGGGCTTAGAAGGATTTCTATACCATAAATAATTGTATTAGTAAAGTGTATATGTGTACATACATGCATACATACATATGCTTTACATATATATTTCATCTGATAAACTCATTTCTGTACTCTAAGAAACTGGAAAAAGGAAAATATATTAAAACCAACATAAGCAGAAAGAAGCATTAAAAAACAGTTTAATGAGTTTAAGAGTCAGGCACAGTGGCACATGCCTGTAATCGCAGCAGGCTTGGGAGGCTGAGGCAGGAGGATCACAAGTTCAAAGCCAGCCTCAGCAAGGGCAAGGTGCTAAGCAACTCAGAGCGACTCTGTCTCTAAATAAAATACAAAATAGGGCTGGGGATGTGGCTCAGTGGCCGAATGCCCCTGAGTTCAATTGCTAGTACCACCCTGCAAAAAATAAAAAATAAAAACAGTTAAAGAGAAAACAATAGAGAAAAATCAATGAAATAAAAACTCATTCTTAACAAAAACAAAAAATAATTGATAAAAATCTAGGTAGATTGTTCATGTAAAAAAGGAGAGAAAGCACACATCACTGCTATTTGGGATGAGAAGAAAGTATTCATCACTATAGATTCTGTGAACAAAGAGGGTGTAACAGGGAATATTGTGAAAAACTTAGGCCAATGAATTTGACCACCCAGGTTGAATGGGGAAACTATTTGAAAGACAAAAATTCCCTCTAGAAATCACTGTTCTACTCTCAACTTTTATGAATTCAAGTATTTTTATTCCATGGGTTAGTGAGATTATGTGATATTTTATTTTTTGTTCCTGGCTTATATTACATAACAATAATGCTTTCTAGTTCCATCTAGATTGTCACAATGGCAGGGTTTCTTCCTTTTATATGGATAAATAGTATTTCCTGTGTATATATACAACTTTTTCTTTATCTATTCATTAGTTGATGGATACTTAGATTGATTTCATTTCTTAGCATTTCAAATAGTGCTGCAATAAACATGAGAGTGTAGATGTCTCTTCTATAGGTTGATTTTATTTACTTTGGATATAAACCCAGTAGTGTTGTTATTGGATCATAAGGTAGTTCTGTTTCTAATTTTGTGAGGAACCTCTACAGTTTTCCATAATGGCTATACTAATTACATTCCTATCAAAAGTGTAAGGGTTCCCTTTCTTCCACAACCTTGTAGAGCTTGTTATATTTTCTCTTTTGGATAGTAGCCATTCTTACTGGAGTGAGGTGATATTATTGTGGTTTTTATTGCATTTCCCTGATGATTATTGATGTTGAGCAATTTTCATACACTGTTGTCCAGTTGATGTCTTCTCTTCCGAAGTGCCTGTTTAGATTTACTGCTCATTCTTTATTGGGTTATTCACTTATTTCTGCTATTGAATTTTTCAAGTTCCTTATATATTCTGGATACTCTTATCAGACGCATAATTTAAAAGAATTTTCTCACATTCTTCTGATTGTTCACTCTAGAAGCATTTTAACTTGATGTAATCCCATTTGTCAATATTTGCTTTTGCCCATTTCAATGTCCTGAAAAACTCCCTTTATATATTCTCCTAGTAGCTTCATAGTTTCAGATCTTACACTTAAGTCTTTAATTCATTTTTGAGTTGATTTTGTATATGGTAAGAAATAAGGGTCTAATTTCATTCTTTTGCATGCAAATATCCTATTTTCCCACCACCATTTATTGAATAAACTGTTCTATCTTCATTGTGTGTTCTTGACTTTGTCAAAAATCAGATAGCTGTAATTGTGGAGTTATTTCTGGGCTCTTTATTCTGCTCTGTTGATCTGCGTGTCTTTTTTATGCCAACACCGTGTGTGTGTGTGTGTGTGTGTGTGTGTGTGTGTTTTGTTGTTGTTGTTGTTGTTTATATCCTTAAGTACATTTTGGAATCTGATAGCATTGATGCTGTCAGCTTTGTTCTTTTACTTAGCATTGCTTTGGCTGTTCAGGGTCTTTTGTGGCTCCATACCAATTTCAAGATTGTTTTTTCTAATTCAGCAAAAAATTGCATTAGCATTGTGATGGGGAAGTTTTGAATCTGTAGATCACTTTCAGCAATATGGACAATTCAACCAGATTAATTCTTCTAATCCATGAACATGGGACATCTTTCATGTGTTTGTATTCACTTCCATTTCTTTCACCAGTTTTCATCATAGTAGTCTTTCTTTCACTTCTTTTGTTGAATTTATTTCTAGTTATTTTATTTTTTGTAGGTATTGTAATTAGGATTGCTCTTTTGATTTTTTTTTAGATATCTCTCTATTAGCATATAAAAATGCTACCAATTTTTGTTTGTTGATTTTGAATCCTGCAATTTAACTGAATTTGTCAGTTCCAGTTTTATGAGGGATTCTTCACAGTTTTCTATCTAAAAGATGATGTCTGCAAACAATGATAGTTTGATTTTCTCCTTTCTTATTTGGATGCACTTTACTTTTTTCTCTTGCTTTGAATAATTCTTCTAGTACTTTGTGGAATAAAAGTGGTTAAAGTGAGAATCATTGTCATTGTCCAGATCTTAGAAGAAAAGCTGTCAATTTTCCCTAATTCAGAATGATGTTAACTGTGGGCTTGTCGTATATGGCCTCTATTTGTTGAGGCATTTTCCTTATATACTTAAATTGTTTGGAGTTTCTATCATGAATGGGCGTATATCACATTTATTAATTTATATATGTTGAACCATCCATATATCCCATAATGAATCAATCCCACGTGGTCAAAATGAATGATCTTTTAAATGTACTATTGAATTTGGCTTACTAGGTTTTTAAATTTTTTTATTTTATATTTTATTTTTTACCATTAATTGAACCCAGGTGCTTAACCACAGAGCAACATCTCCAGGCCTTTTATATACTTTATATATAATTTTATTCTGAGACAGGGTCTCACTAAGTTGTTTAGGGCTTTGCTAAGTTGCTGAGACTGGCTTTGAACTCTTGATCCTCCTGCCTTAGCCTTCTGAGCTTCTGGGATTACAGGTATGCACTATCATGCTCTTGATAGTATTTTATTAAGGGTTTTTGCATCTTTTTAAGTTGCTATTGTTATGTCCTCATTTGATTTTGGTATCAGGATAATGCTGGCTTTATAAGAATGACTTGAGAATAATTCCTTCCTCTTTGTTTTTAAAAATAGTTTGAGAGGGATTGGTATAAGTTCTTCCTTATTGTTTGATAAAATTCTGCTGTGAACCCATTAGATCCTGACCTTTACTTTGATAGAAAAGATTCAGTATAAGTGCTTCTTATTAATCTATTCAGGTTTTTCTGTTTCTTCACAGTTCAATTTTGGTAGTTTGATGTATCCAGGAATTAATCCATTCTTTTCTAAATTTTCCAATGTGTTGGCAAATAGTTGTTCATAATAATTTCTAGTGATCTTTTATATTTCTGTAGTATCAGTTGTAATCTCTTCACTTTCATGTAAGATTTTTTGAGTCATCTCTTAATTTTGCAAAAGTTTTGTAATTTTAGTTTCTCTCTTCACAAAACGAACTCTCCATTTCATTGATCCTTTGTATATCTTAGTTTCTATTTCATTTTTTTCTGCTTTAATTTTCATTATCTCTTTCATTCTACTGATTTTGGGTTTAGTTTGTTCTTGTTTTTCTACTTCCTTGAGATGCACTATTAGGTTGTTCACATGATATCTTTCTCTTTTTTCTCCCCTTCATGTAGGTTTCTGTTGCCGTGAACCTCCCTTTTGGAATATCTTTTGCTGTATCCCTTATGTTTTTATTTTCATTTGTTCCCAGAAACTTTTTAACTCCTCTCTTAATTTTTACAATGACTCATTGGCACTCTTCAGGAGCACATTGTTTAACTTCCATGTATTCATACTGTTTTCAGAGTTCCTCTGATTGTGGATATCCAGTTTCATTTCAATGTGATCAGAAATGATACTTTGTGTTTCAGCTTTTTAAAAAATTCATTATTTGTGTGTGTGTGTGTGTGTGTGTGTGTGTGTCCTAATGTATGATATGTCCTAGAGAGTAAATCATGTACAGTTAAGAAGAATATGTGTTCTGGAGTGGTTGCATGGAATGTTCTGTAGATGTCTGTGAAGTCCATTTGATCTAGTACATGGATTTAATTCCACACTTTTTTATTGTTTTTCTGTCTGGTTGCTATGTCCATTGATGAAAGTAGGGTGTTGGAATTGCTTGCTGTTTTTGTATTGTAATCTGTCTCTCCCTAAATATCTGTTAATGTTCATTTTATATATTTGGCGCTCCAATGTTGAGTGTATGTAGGTCCCTTTATCATTATATAATGGTCTTGTTTGTCTCTTTTTCCAGTTTCTATTGTTTTAAGTCTATCTGAAAGAAGTAGACTTACTCATCCTCTTCTGGTCTCCAGTTATATAATCTTTTTCTTTTTCTTTTTAAAGACTTTTAATTTTTAAATAGAGTATCTTTTTCTATATATTTATTTTCAGTCTATATGTGTCCTTAGTAGTGAAGTGACTCATTTTATAGGCAGCTATAGTTGTGTCTTTTAAAAAATCCATTCTGCCATTTATTTGGAGAATTTAATCCATTTACATTCAATGGAATTACTGATAGGTAAAGAAGAACTTAATTATTGCCACTTGTGTTTTTGCTTTTGTTTTAGTTTTCTTTTTTGTTTTAGTTGTTTTGTAGATCCTTTCTTCCTCTTTTACTGTCTTCTGTGGTGATGTGATTTCTAGAAGTATGTTTTGATTCCTTGCTTTTGAATTTGAGTATATCCATTGTAAATTTTTGCTTGTGGTTAACACAGGATTTACTAAAAACATCTTATAAGTTACTATTTTAAAAATAGCATTGATTACAGAAAAAAAGAAACTCCATTCCACCACACACACATTTTCAATTTATATTTCAATCTGTCTTTTTTATATTGCCTATCTAGAGATAAGTTATTATGTAAAGTTATTGTTACTGTGTTTTGCTTATTTTGTCTTTCAGTATTCCTCTTTAGAATATAACTGGTTTATTCCCTGACAATATTGTGTGTATACTTTTATGCATGGATTTTATGTCTTCAGATGTTTTGTATTGCACGTTATTGCTCTTTTCTTTCAGTTTGATGAAGTCCATTAGCATTTCTTGCAAAACAGCTCTAGGATGAATGAATTCCCTTAGCTTTTGTTGGTGTGGGAAAGATTTTCTGTGTCCTTAATTCTAAAGGATCGTTCTTTTGTATATTGATCATTATTCTACTACTTGCTGATCAACAAGTCTTCTAGTGGAGTTTTTGGGTCTTCTAGACATAGGATCAGCAAACATAATTTGATTTCTTCTTTTACTAATTTATATCCCTTTAATTTACTTTTCTTGTCTGATTTCTCTGGCTAGCGTTTCAAGAACTTTAATAAGAGTGGTGAAAGTGAACATTCTTTTCTTGTTTCTGATTTTAGAGGAATTGCTTTTCAGTAGGATGTTGGCTTTGGGTTTGTTGTATGTAGCCTTTATGATGTTGAGGTATGTTCCTTCCATCCCCAGTTTCTTCAGTGTTTTTAACATTCTGGGTGCTGGATTTTGTCAAAGACTTTATTTTTGTCATCTATTCAGATAATCATATGATTTTTGTCCTTGACTCTATTTATGTGGTGAATTACATTTATCCCTGTGATGAAATCAACTTGATCAAGGTGTACAATATTCTTAATTTATTTTAAAACATAGATTACTAGTATTAAGGATTTTTAACATCTATGTTCATCAAGGATGGTGTTAACACCTCTGTTATGGTGTTCCACCTTGCTAGAAAAGCAGGGAGGGATATGGTTCAAGAGAAAAACCCTTTCTCTACCCTATCAATGTGAATTTTTATTTAGTCCCACCCAGGGAGCATACAGAAAACTCAGTCTTATTCCTACATTTTGGGCATTTTATCAAGGTGTTGTTTTCTATTGATAGTTGCCAGTTGATACATCCATGAGGGGGAGTGAAGGTTGGGATCGTCTTCTCAACCATCTCAGTGGCCTCTCATTCTGTTAACTTTTATTAAGTGATCCTATATATTTTTGTTGTTGTTCTTGTCATCAGGAATTGGAATTTCTGTATACAGTTTGAAGGAAAATGGAATTGGACGGTATATGATTGCAATGGCTGTCACAGGATTTGTTTACATCCTCTTGATTTTCTTTTTGGATACCATCTTACGGAAAGTAAAAATCTTCCTGTATCGCTATATTTTCTTTGGCATCTTCAAGAAAATTAATAAGGTGAGTACCTGAGCATGGACCTTAGACAAAAAGCATAGCTCTACACATGCTTAGCTCTATTACTGGATATAGGAAAATAAATCAATCCATGTTGACTGGGTTATATGTGAATCAGAGATCTTAATCATAATTTGAAATTGTGGTTTCTAAGCATTGTGTCCTCCATCAGTCATAAGATTGTTTTTTAATGGATTTCTTATAATACAAAGCTTTCCCTTGAATACCTCCTATGTCAGACTCATGTCCTCCCAATGCTTTCCATTCATCCTAATTGGCTCTGGATATTTATAAAAACTCCTAGGTAGTACTGATTCTGTTCTTTTGAAGAACACATATTTAATGTCAAGACTCCACAGCAGTTGTTGTCATACTTCAGCATTTATTAGAATCATCTGTAGAGCTTATTAAACCTATAAATTGCTAGTCTCTATCCTCTAGGTTTCTGATATAGTAGCTCTAGAATATGCCCTGAAAATTTCCATATGTAACACATTCCCAGACAATTCTTCTGCTACTGCTCCACATTATAAGAACCAAAATCTTCAGAGGAAAGAAAATTATGAGGTGGGGGAGGGGTGGGGGGCAGGGCAGCATGACAATCCCATAAGACCTCAGTCTCAGTTCTTTTTTTTTTTTTTCCACAGAAATGTTTAAGTTTTATTTAGGAAGGCACTGCATTCATTTTCTCTAATTAGAATTTTCCACATGGGGTAAAAAGTCAGGTCTTTGTCCCCATTTGCATTTATGGGCACAAAGTGGGTTATTACTGTGCTGAATTGATGCTTTTTTTTAATTATTGATTCATTGAACACAAATGGAGCACAGCTATTGTTTCACTGGTTGTACACAAAGTAGAGTCACACCATCTGTGCATTCATACATGTACACAGGGCAATGGTATCTGTCACATTCTGTTATTATTTTTACCCCCCACCCAGCCCCCACCCCTCCCTTCCCTCTATGCTATCTATCCTTCCTCCATTCTTGCCACCCTTCCCCCCCGCATTATGCATCATCATTCATTTATCAGAGAGACCATTCGGCCTTTGGATTTTTGGGATTGGCTGATCTCACTTAGCATAACAGTCTCTAACATCATCCATTTACCTACAAATGCCATAATTTTATTCTTCTTTATGGCTGAGTAATATTCCATTGTGTAAATATACCACAGTTTCTTTATCCATTCATCTACTGAAGGGCATCTAGGTTGATTCCATAATCTAGCTATTGTGAATTGAGCAGCTATGAACATTGATGTGGCTGCATCACTGTAGCAATCTGATTTTAAGTCCTTTGGGTATAGGCCAAGGAGTGGGATAGCAGGGTCAAATGGTGGATCCATTCCAAGTTTTCTAAGGAATCTCCACACTGCTTTCCAGAGTGGCTGCACCAACTTGCACTCCCACCAGCAATGTATGAGTGTACCCTTTTCCCCACATCCTCGCCAACACCTGTTGTTGCCTGTGTTCTTGATAAAAGACATTCTAATTGGGGTAAGATGAAATCTTAAGGTGGTTTTGATTTGCATTTCTCTTATAACGAGGGATGTTGAACATTTTTTAATAAATCTGTTGATTGCTTGTAGATCTTCCTCTGTAAAGTGTCTGTTCATTTCCTTGGCCCATTTATTGATTGGGTTATTAGTGTTCTTAGTGTAAAGATTTTTGAGTACTTTGTAGATTCTGAAGATTAGTGCTCTATCTGAAGTGTGTGGCAAAGATTTTCTCCCACTCTGAAGGCTCTCTCTTCACATTGCTGATTGTTTCTTTTGCTGAGAAAAAGCTTTTTAGTTTGACTCTATCCCAATCATTGATTTGTGCTTTTATTTCTTGCACTTTGGGAGTCATGTTAAGGAATTCTGGTCCTAGGCCAACATGATGGAAGATTTGGACCTATTTTCTCTTCTATTAGGTGCAGAGTCTCTGGTCTGATTTCTAGGTCCTTGATCCACTTTGAGTTGAGTTTTGTACAGGGTGAGAGATATGGGTTTAGTTTCATTTTGCTGCATA
>JAJEJO010002480.1:67950-80930 GCA_020662805.1 Glaucomys volans
TGTATCATTCAATAGCATATTATTTAATCTCCAGGTCTTGGAGTAGTTTCTGTTTCTAACTTTATCATTGATATCTAATTTCATTCCATTATGATCTGATAGTATACAAGGTAGTATCTCTATGTTTTTGTATTTGCTAAGAGTAGCTTTGTGGCATAACATATGGTCTATTTTAGAGAAGGACCCATGAGCTGCTGAGAAGAAAGTGTATTCGCTTTTTGATGGATGGAATATTCTATATATGTCTGTTAAGTCCAAATTAGCGATTGTGTCATTGAGTCCTATGGTTTCTTTGTTCAATTTTTGCTTGGAGGATCTGTCCAACGGTGAGAGAGGAGTGTTAAAGTCTCCGAGTATTATTGTGTTTTGGTCTATTTGATTCCTGAAATTGAGAAGGATCTGATTGACATACATGGATGCACCATTGTTTGGTGCATAAATATTTATGATTGTTATGTCTTGCTGATTTATGCTTCCTTTAAGCAGTATGAAATGTCCTTCTTTATCCCTTCTGACTAACTTTGGCTTGAAGTCTGCTTTATCTGAAATGAGAATGGAAACCCCAGCTTTTTTAGTCAGTCCATGTGCATGGTATGTTTTTTCCCAATCTTTCACCTTTAGTCTGTGGGCATGTTTTTCTATGAGATGAGTCTCTTGAAGGCAGCATATTGTTGGGTCTTTCTTTTTAATCCAGTCTGCCAGTCTATGTCTTTTGATTGATGAGTTTAGGCCATTTACATTCAGGGTTATTATTGAGATATGACTTGTATTTCCCGTCATTTTAGATTTTGGGTTTTTTACCTTAACTTTGTTTCTCCTTTGATTGACTCTTTCTTTAGGGTAGTTCCTCCCCATGGTGACCGAGGTTGTTATTTTTCATTTCTTCCTCTTTGAATATTTTGTTGAGAATGTTCTGTAGGGCAGGCTTTCTCTTTGTGAATTCCTTAAGTTTTTGTTTATCATGGAAGGATATTATTTCATTATCAAATCTGAAGGTAAGTTTTGCTGGATATAAGATTCTTGGTTGGTATCCATTTTCTTTCAGATCTTGAAATATGTTGTTCCAGGCCCTTCTTGCTTTTAGGGTCTGGGCTGAGAAATCTGCTGATATCTGTATTGGTTTCCCACTGTAGGTAATCTGCTGCTTTTCTCTCACAGCCTTTAAAATTCTATCTTTGTTTTGTATGTTAGGTATTTTCATTATAATGTGCCTTGGTGTGGATCTGTTGAAATTCTGTGCGTTTGGTGTCCTGTAAGCCTCTTGTAATTGATTTTCCATCTCATTCATCATGTTTGGGAAATTTTCTGATATTATTTCATTGAACAGATTCTTCATACCCTTGGTTTGTATCTCTGTGCCTTCCTCAATCCCAATATCTCTTAAATTTGGTCTTTTCATGATGTCCCATATTTCTTGGAGGTTTCATTCATGATTCCTAACCATCTTCTCTGTTTGTTCGACTTTGTTTTCAAGATTAAATATTTTGTCTTCACTGTCTGAGGTTCTGTCTTCCAAGTGATCTATTCTGTTAATTATGCTTTCTATTGAGTTTTTAACTTGATTGATTGTTTCCTTCATTTCCTTGTTTCCTTCAAGGATTTATGTTTGTTTTTTTCTCAGAACTTCTATCTCTTTATTGAAATGATTTTTTTGCTTCCTGCAATTGCTCTATTAGCTGGTTATTCATAGCCTGAATCTGCACTCTCGTCACCTCATTCTCTTCTCGGATCATTTTAATTATGGACATTCTGAACTCCATTTCTGTCATTTCTTCTACCATGCTGTCTTTGGGATCTCTTGATGTATCATCTAGGTTTGTTTGGGACACTTTCTTCCCGTGTTTTCTCATGCTGCTCATGTATCTTCCCCTCTAATAGTGCAAATCAGAGGGATTGCAATTTCCCTGTAAAGACTTAGGGCATCCCTGCAGATTTCCAGTAACTCACCAGTTGTTTGAGAGGTGCTTGATCAAGTGGTGACCCAAGATAGCTGCTGTCTCACAACCTCCAGGTTGGGAATGATCAATGCTTCTGGGCAGAGGCAACTGGGAGATGCAGCACCATGGCCCTGGAGCCGCAGTGCCGTGTCCCCACGGGAAGGGCTGGGCTTAGGTCCGAGGGCTCAGACAGCTGAAGATAGTGTCTCTCCGCCAGGGAAGCTGAAGAATGGCGCAGACGGGGCCCAAATTCCCTGCTGGAGCCGGCAAGCAGCTCCGCTCCCGGCTAAATCTCACCTCTCAGTCTCAGTTCTTGTCACTTCAGTGTGGCTTTTCTTCATATTGCCCAGCACAGGTCTGTCTCTGAAGGTACTCAAGAAAATGTGTGTGGAGAATAAACAAATAGTGGAATTAGGTGAAGCATGAAAAGCAGAGAGTATCCAGAGGGTGCCCCTGGAGGCCCAGCATTGATGACAGCAGTGGAACTAGCACCCAGCATCCAAAGTCTAAGATAATATTCTATTCAGCTGAGGTATTAACCTACAAGATGAAGTAGGGAGTTCTCCAGTGGGTGAGCAGAGCCTAGGGACTTGGGAGTCAGGACAAGTCAGCAAACAAGTAACTGGTTATTACTAATAGCATTGCTCATAGGAAGCAAAGTCTGATGTGCAAGTCTGAGGTTGCCTTACTTTCAAAGATGTTCTTCAGGTACCCACTGTGTGCCTGGTATCACATGAGATGTTAGACAGATTCAGACTCCTTAAAGGGGTCCAGGAGAAGCAAATAGATTCTAGAACTTGAAGGAGATATGAACGGAGACCTCCACAGATGTGCAAGAGAAAGGACCTGAGGATGGGAACCAAGCTAGAGATAAAATATCAGCCAGACACATATGAGTTCTGATAAAATATAAGATGTTGAAATTGTATCTAGGAGGCACCAAAAACAAGGTATGGGCTTTGGGTGATACTTGAGGAAGTAAATTCAAGGCAGAGGGGTCAGTTTATATGTAGACAAGGAGGTAGGGAATGTTCAAAGAGCTGCAAGGAATTTAGTGAGCCTGCAACCAAATCCAGGTATTGTCAGATAGAATAAGATGCATGCAGAAAATGATAGGAGCCAATGCCAGGGAAGGCCTCACAAGTGCTAAGATGAGGATCTTCTACTCCATCCTGAAACAATGGAGGGTAGTTGAAAGGAAGAATTTATTGACAAAAAATTTGTTTATAACATCTTTTTATTTTGTATTTAATGTTTGTTGGCAATTTGTATTTTTTCCCAACCTCAACCCCCATTTTATTCTTGATTAGTCTTACTAAGATGTTTACCAATTTTATTCATCTCTCCAGAACACCCACTTTTTAATTTTTTACTTCTCAGTTGCATTTTTTTGCCATTTCACTGGTTTCTTGTCATACCTTTATATTTCCATTCTACTTTCTTACGAGGCCATAACAACACTAAGACTAATACATAAAAAATTACAAAACAGAGAAATTACAGAAAAATCATAACATAACATAAATGCAAAAATTCTGGGTTTTTTTTGTTATACATGACAGTAAAATGCATGACATATTATACATACATGGAATACAACTTCCTGTTCTGGTTGTGGAATTACATTGGCCATGTATTCATATATGAATATAGGAAAGTAATGTCTGATTCATTCTACTATCTTTCCTATTCCCACTTCCCCTTCCTTCCTTTCATTCCCCTTTGTCTAATTCAAAGTACTTCTATTCTTCCCTAACCCCTGCCCCTTTATTGTGTTAGCATCTGCATGTCAGAGAGAACATTCAGTCTTTGGTTCTTTAGGATTAGTTTCTTTCACGTAACTTGATACTTCTCCAGGTCCATCCATTTACTGGCAAATGCCATAATTTCATTTTCCTTTATGGCTGAATAATAATCCATGTGTACATATACCACATTTTCTTTATCCATTCATCTGTTAATGGGTACCTAGGTTGATTCCATAGTTTGGCTATTGTGAACTGAGCTGCTATAAACATTGACATGGCTTCGTCACTGTAATATGCTGATTTTAAGTCCTTTTGGCAGATTCTGAGGAGTGGGGTAACTAGGTCAAATGGTTCCATTTCAGGTTTTCTGAGGAATCTCCATACTGCCTTCCAGAGTGGTTGCACCAATTTGCAGTCCCACCAGCAATGTCTGAGTGTACCTTTTTCCCTACATCCTTATCAACATTTATTGTTACTTGTACTCTTTTTGTTAAATATTTTTTAGTTGTCAATGGACCTTTATTTTACTTATTTATATGCGGTGCTGAGAATTGAACCCAGTGGGTCACACATGCTAGCCAAGTGCTCTACCATTGAGCTACAACCCCAGCCCGTTAGTTGTATTCTTGATAATTGCACCAATTAGAATATTAAAGATATTCTGCATGAGTGTAGCAACATACCATGTTCATGCTTTGGAAAACTCAACAATGGGAAGATGAAAGTTCCTCTTCAAATCAATTTAAAGATTCATTGTAATCTCAACCAAAATCCTAGCAAATGTTTTTGTAGGCACCTGTGTATGGTGGGTGTTAGCACAAAAAGACTGGGCTGGATGCAAACTTCACGGATCAGCTCAGTTCTTTTATTCAGGAATAAAGTTTCATGCAGGAACTGGGGGGTTCAGGGACAGGGTGATGAATCTCCAACACGCCTACTCTTCTGGTGGAAAATTAGCCACTGAACAAAGAAGGGGACTGGAGTCAGTGGTTGGTATCTGGGAAAGGATTTGTTTTGGGAAGGATCAATGCTTTGGCCTCTTCCCAGGGACTGTCATTCCATACTTGATGGATATCTCCTCCCCAGGGCCTGTCTTGTCACTGGGAAAGAATATATTGGGAAAGGATCAATGTTATCAATGGCTTTCTTTTCCTTTTCTTTTCCCTGACCTCGTTATTTTGGGTTTTGCCATTTTCCATATCTAATAGTGGATACATCTAATTAGCTGATTCTGAAATTCACATTTTTTGGAAAATGCGAAGTGCCAAGAGTAGTCAAGGAAATCTTGAGAAAGAACAAAAAGGGTGTGCAAATATCTATCAATATCCTAAAAATAAATGAGAGTAATGAAGACAGACAAATAGAACAATGCATCGGAAAACAACTATGAATAAGAAAAGAACCACACTTTTCTTTAAGAATTGCTATCTTCTTCAACTAGGAATTTGTTAGGAATGCCATCTTGGCCCTCATCCCAGACCTAGTGAATTAAAAGCTTTTGTGGTAAAAATCAACATGCCATGTTTTAATGTGCTATCTCAGTATGTCTGGTGCATGTTCAATTCTGAGAATAACTGGAATAGAATGTAAAGAAATAGATACACAAATATGTGGTCATTTGACATGACAAAGCTGATATATAATGCAATGGGGAAAGGATGTTTTCAAAAAATGGTGCTCCTTCTGTTGGATATGTATGTGGAAGAGTAATACACTAATTCCTTCCTTAGAGTTGTGGATGTATAATTCTTTTGGTGAATTACACATAATAGGTAAGATAATAAAGCTTTAGAAAAATCAGAAAATATCCTCATGTTAGTGGAGGCATCATTATCAAAAGACATGAGTGAGCAAAAAGGCAAGTGACAGAGTGGAAAGAAATTTTTTAATTACACATCAGTGAGAAGAAGGCAGACAACCCAATTTCAAAATAGGCAAGACTTGGACACTGACTTCACATACACGTCAAGAAATTTCCAAATATCTAATAAATATATGTAGAGGTGTACAAAGCCACTGAGGAACATCATGGTATACCAATCAAAATGCTAAAGGTTGAAGATGCAGAAGAATTAGGAATGTAAATTGATACCCCTTTGGAAAACTGCTTAGCATTGTCTTCTAAAGCATCCTTCGAATGCATATTAACGTACGCTACACTATGATCCAGCAATTCCCCTTGTAGGTATATACCCAATAGAAATAAATACTCTTTGCCTACTAAAAGACATGTAGTTATAGACAGTCTAACAGAATGTTCATATAGTATTATTCATAATAGAAAAGGAAGAAAACCACGTTAATCAGCGTTACAATGGATTAAAATGTATTTTTTACAACAGAGTACAATCATGAGAAGGAAGAGCCTATAACTCATGTAAACAGCATAGAATAATCCCACAAATATGATATTGCACAAAGAAAACTAGACACAAACCTATATGCAATAGAATTTCACTTAAATAAAGTTCAAGTGTAGGTAAAACTAACATAATAAATATGTACGATGTTGCAAGTCAGAATCATAGTTACTTTGGGAGTAATGTTCTTTTATTTATCTGGGATGGTTTCACAAAAAGGAGGAGTGCTTTGGATTGTTGTAAGGTATGTACCTTGTGAAAAATCATTAAGATGTAGATTTATGATTTATGTGCTTGTCGGGATATGTTATTTTTCAATAGTTTACACTAAAATTGACATTAAAAGTTGTAATCAAAAATAACCAAAATGGGAGCAGACGTTAACAGATCAGCAAGTTGTCTTCATTAAGCAGTGGTGGAATCGCACATTTTCAGGGGAGAAAATGCAACTGGTTGCAAGAGGGGTTTGTTTTTTATAGGTTTTAGTGAGAGTTAATCATAGCAGAATGTTTAGACTTAGAAGTTGCCCACTGCACAGTCAGGAAACTAGTTGTGTGGGTTCAAAGTCTAAATCAGGAAACAAGTTTGAAACCCATTGTTACTGGGATGAAAGAGTCAATCTTTTCCCTATTTTAAGAATATATCACACATACACACAAACACACATATACCTTCTAGAATATACTTTATTATTAATAAGTGACATTTGACCAGAATTACTGGCATTTGTTGTGACTGCAGTTGTTTTGTGGTCTGTCTCCACCTTGATGAAAACATGCTGCTTGCTCATGACTGGGAGCCTAGTTTTTTAACTTTGGGAGTAGGGAGTAAGTTTGTATATGAGAGCTGCTGCAATGTGTAGGAAGTCTCTTGGAAATGGTTCAGACCTTCTGTATTTACATTATTGAAATCATCCTCCTGTTTAGCCTTCCTGAATCCATCGAGTCTGGGCCAGATGCCTCAAGGGTATCCACCACTGATTTTTGTCTTGCAAACATAGGACAGAGTGTCCGAAGAATTTTCTGGGGACTCTGAAGATGAAGATGTACAAAATGAGAGATCGAGAATCATGGACCAGTCTCTTGAATCGTTGAATTCCACAGTGGTCATTAAAGAACTCACCAAGGTAACATCGTGCAGTGGTCAGCAGTGCTGGCTTCATCCTTGTGGTTCTGTGGGATCTACCAGTATTCTCCCAGTAGATCCTGTGAAACTGTCTGAGGTAGTGGGGTCCATGGTAGCTGGAGGTATGGATTGTATTTGACAAGTATTCACACACACACACACACACACACACACACTATGTGTGTGTATATATTGTGTTTTCTTTCTTTTTTGAAGATATATTTTCAACTTCCAGTCATTCTGGCTGTGAGAAATATCTCTGTTGCCATCAAAAAGGAGGAGTGCTTTGGATTGCTTGGATTAAATGGGGCTGGAAAAACTTCTACCTTCCAAATTTTGACTGGAGAACAGATTGCTACTTCTGGAGATGTGTTCATTCAAGGCTTTAGCATCACCACAAGTATTCTAAAGGTAAGATGTTATTAGTGTCTGAATGTGAGAGGCATGATGACTTGGGACCAAAGTAAGAGACAAGTGGAGGGAGATCACGGATGGCAATCATTAGAGGCATTGATGCTGATTCTGGGGACTTGGCCAGTGCATTTTAGAAAGAGAAATTCTCAGGGAAAGATACATAATACTTTACCTTGAGAATCTAAGTCAAGAATCTCTTTGAGTGAAAGACAAGTTCTCTCAACAGTTCCTCTGACATATTCTAGATAATGTGCTTGGTCCATAAAAAATAAATTAGATTTGTAGTTTCTGCTCCAGTATTTAAGAAGCTTGGAAATTGCTGCTCCAATCCTAACAAGTAAAAACCTGAACAAACTGAAAAACAACTTTTTTTAGATCATAATAGAAGTGAGATTACAGGGCAAAGCACTGCCACCAAACTAAAGAACATGAACAGTGAATACAGAGAATCACAATTTATCTGAATCAAAACTCCTGAGACTCCACAGTGACTGCACCATGTTACCTCCCCTCCATCAGTGTTTGGGGATTCCAATCTTTCTAGTACTTGCTGATATCATTATGTTCATCTTTGATACTGATTTGAGTTTATTTTTGCTCTTCTTTTCCAATAAAATCATGTAATGCTATAAATTTGTCCCTGTATTGCTTTATCTACATCCCACAAATTTTCATAGTTTTATTTTCAGCATATTAAAAATATACCATAACTTTTCTTAAGACCCTCTTTTTGGTCCATGGAATATTTAGAAGTATATTGTTTAATTTTAAGCTTAACAGTCTAGGTTGGTAGTGTGGTTTCCATATGAAGCATCCTCTGAAAGTTCCTGTTAATGCAGAAATATTCAGAGGCAAAATGAATAGATTATGAGAACTCTAATTCATCCTAGTTTGAGTGAACTGGGTGGCAACTGTAGACAGTGGGGGCATGGTTGGAGGAGATGGGTCACTGGGGGTGTGCCCTAGACCTGTTCTTCCTACAGCCGCTCCCTCCTCCTCCCCCTCCCCCTCCTCCACTCCTCCTCCCTCTCCTCCTCCTCCTCCTCCTCCTCCTCCTTTCCTTCTTCTCCTTCCTGCCCCCATCATGAGCTGAGCAGCATTCCTCCCTAGGCCTTTTGCCCATGATGTGTGGCTTCACCTGGTTCCAGAGCAATGAATTGGCTGTCTATGGACTGAGACCTCTGATACCATGAGCCCCAAATAAATTCTCCCACCTCTGAACTAACTGCTCTCATCAGGTCTTTCAGTCACAGTGAAGTAAAAGCTGACCAAAGGAGCAGTTACTATCTTTCAGCATATTGAAAGATATCCCCCTTGATTCCTTTGGCTTCTGATAAAGTTGTCTGTCACTCTGTCTTTTGTGTTATTTGTTGGGGAGAGGGGCTTTTGGTATTTTCTCTTTATCTTTGATTTGGAGCAGTCACACTATGGTATATGTGGGGAGTAGATTTTATATGTGTTATATGTCTTAAGATGTGTTGGCATTCTTTTATCCTATATTTTCCTTCTTTATGTTTTTAAAATATTTCTTCTGCTTCATTCTCTCTCTTCTTTCCTTTTATAAATCCAGTTAGTTATCTGTTGGATATCTTTATAATATTCTCTGTATCTTTATTTTCATGTTTTCCATTTTTTCTCTCTTTATTCTGCCTTCTAGGTAGTTTCTTCTGATTTTTTCCCAATTCATAATGCTTTTTTTTCAGTTATATCTAATCTCTTGTTAAATTCAGTCATTTAGTTTATGCAGTCTTTTCAGATATACTGTTTCTCAGTTTTAGATGTTCTTTTAGTTTTTTTTTTTTGTTTTTAGTCAGCTAAGTGTATCTACTTTTTGTTGCTTAGAGATATTGTCAAACTTTTCACTTATTCTTTTTTATGTTTTTGGGCCTTTATTAATTTATTTTTATGTGGTGCTGACACTTGAACCCAGTGCCTCGCACATGCCAGGCACTACCACTGAGCCACAACCCCAGCCCTTCACATATTCTTTTAGCAACAAATCTTGTTAAAGCTTTTAAGTACATTCATTGTACTTTTCTTTCAAGTTTTCTTTTATGAAATAAAGTGGGAGACATTAAAATTAGTCCCTTATTTACTAAAAGTAGTAAGCACAATGGTTTTCTTATGGGATTTTGCTAATTGCAATATCTAAGGTTATCAAAGAATTGTTGCTGTCACCTGCTGTTTCTGGTATTTGTTATTTTTGCTTACTTGTAAATTTGTGCCCTGAATTATTCTTTAAATCTATGTTGCACTGTCTCTAAAGTATTATATTTGGGAGTAATTTGAGAAGGAAGAGACAAGGAAGAGAGTTTGAGTTTTCCTCTGCTAGGAAGATGAATATTTTCAAAATTTTAGAGCATTTTAAATTTATGGTTCAGGATTTTCTGTTCCACATTAGGTAATGCGAAAGACTGCAGCCTATATCTAAGGAGTTGGCTCAGTGCCTGGGTTCAACCCTCTTGTCCTGAGAGGTACAATGGGTTAGCTTTCCTTCTATCCAGACAGTAGTCTTTGGCAGAGCTTTCATGTATTATTGTAAACTTATGCAACATAAATCCATCCTTTGCATCCCTGTCTGTTGAAATTCCTGATTAACATGGGAAGACTCTCCTAACAGATGCCTTTATTTTGGAAAGATTCTTGGATTTTATTTCTAAGTCAAAACCAAAATTTATATTCCTTTAGATCTTCAAATGTCTTCAGGGCAAACACAACTTTGACATTAGGATTATTAGTATGTGTTCTTGATATTTTTTTAAAAAAATTTGAACTGTTAATTAGTTATTTTGTCATATCTTCTATGTTTTAAAATATGTTAAATACCAGTAGAGTAGAAGAAGGTGATAAGGGTGAAGGTGGGGAAAGGGGCAGTACTGGGGACTGAAGTGGATCAAACATGTTACATGCATTCATGAATATGTCAAAATTAACCCTGCTATTATGTATAACAATAATGCACTAATAAACAATTTAAAATATTTTAAAGTATTTTATGAAAGCCGTCTTGTTTTTGTCAAGGAGTTTGACCTCATAAACCTAGTTAGAAATGAACTGAAAAGAAGTGCTTTGGTTTTTAGCTTCATGAACTCATTGATTAACTCATTCAATTTTCAGTCTTCTTTCATTATTTTTATTAAACCATGATATTATTTCATTTTCAAGTTTCCAAACACATCCTTTTATTTCAAATTTAGTTGTACTATAGTCACAAGTTTCCAGTGGATTTAAAGAGATATTAAAATACGTTTTGTAGAGCATTTTTCAATGATTTCCTAGAAGGTCTGTTCTGAAATACTGAATCTAACATTCAAGAAAATGAATGTTTTCTTTTTATAGCTTTGTGGGTTGACTTAATCATTTATTTAATTCATTTGTTACTCTTACTTGTTTGAAGAAAGTGACTTCTTCACTATATCTCATATTGCTTAAAGTATTTCATGAGTCATATTGAGTTCCCTTAACCCATGAATTAAGAGTTTACTCTTAGAAATCATTTGGAATTTTCCAAATGTATGGAAATTCTAAACATATTCATCATTCTCTGTAGTGTGTTAAGACTCTCTTTATGACTATGTGACCGAAATAAGTGTTAGGATCCGATCTCTGCCCAATTGCATTTTAGGTAATTCTCATAAAGTCACATTATACACAAAAAGAGAGATGGAAGACCCTGTTGATAAGCCATCCATCTATCATCACTATCAGAAAGTAGGATCTGAACAAGCATAACCTAGGTATTACAATTCCTTCTATAACAGTCTTTGATTTTGATATCCTAGTATCCAGTGGGACTGAACTCATACAGACTTATTAGAGAAAATAAGACCTCATGATTCAAAAAATACTCATTTAATTATTACTGCCAGACTTATTACTACTAATTTTATATCTCTTTTGCTGCTTAGGGTAATCAGACTTCTTTTAGGCTTATAATGAGTACAGGTTGTATCATTGTTAGACTAACCTTTTTCTTTTGCATTCCCCTTCAGATAAATATGTACATGGTATATTCCTTTAATTTTTATTATTTTAAATTTATTTTGGATATTGACTATGGTCTATGATAGGAAGATAACTTTATTACTCTGAATGAATACATTTATATACACTTATAGTTCTAATACATGACAATAGCTTCTAACTGCAGTGAATTGGTAACCACTGAATGACAATAAATTCTTGGTGAGAACACTATGGGACAAACTCTCTTAGAGGAATGACCTAGAGAACTTTAAGTCTTTTATGTCATCCATAATTACTCCATGTTTAATGAGGTAGTTGATTTATCTCCACTACTATTCTCTTATTTTAGGTAAGGTCAAAAATTGGTTATTGTCCACAGTTTGATGCCTTGCTGAATCACATGACTGTTCAGGAAACAATGATCATGTATACCAGGTTGTGGGGGATCCCTGAGAACAACATCAACTCTTATGTGAACAACCTTTCAAAATTGCTGAATCTGGAACCCCATGCTAACAAGCTTACTTATACTTTGAGGTGAGATACTATGCTGGTTCTCTCATTGCAGCTTATTTGATCCTCCCTGTGTTTCTGCTCTTTGAAATGAATACCTCCCTTAAATCCGAGCTCCACCAACAAACAAGGAATGACTGTGAAATAATGCTTTAGATGCTAGCATGGTTTAGACGCCAGCAACAAAGCTGTAGAGATAAAATTTACGAACCTTCTATTTGAATTTTAGCCATTGAGTTACGAAAGAGAGCACCTCTTTCCCTATTTTGCATTGGTTTTGTGTCTCCCAAATAAGCACAGATATGAGATTCTTTGTATTGGCCTGACCACCATGTAATCCTGAGGAATTCCAAGAATAAGAATATACAATGAATCAATAAGTAAATAAAAAAAAAGAAAAAAAATAACACTGAAAAGAAAAAAAAAGAATAAGAATATAAATTTCACTGATAATGTCATCAAAAAGAATTAGGTAAACAAAACCCATCTTTCCACATTTCAAACGAAAATGAATTGGTTTAAATATCTGGATTTATGTCTCTTGTCTTGACAGAGTCACACATAACTAGCATTTTTAAAATCTCGCTGTTTCCTGTGACTCAGTTTTTGGAAACCTGAGCAAATTGTTTCCTGTAAATAACAGATATGTACTACATAGATGCATTATGTATTAAATTACTTTTATATGCTTCTTCCATTTTTCCTCTCCTTCCTTGGCTATGAAGTGGAGGAAACAAACGTAGGCTGAGCACTGCTATTGCCATAATGGGAAGGCC
This sequence comes from Glaucomys volans, assembly GCA_020662805.1. Lineage (NCBI taxonomy): Eukaryota > Metazoa > Chordata > Mammalia > Rodentia > Sciuridae > Glaucomys > Glaucomys volans. The sequence goes on from JAJEJO010002480.1 coordinate 80,790, forward strand.
CTTAGTCATCTTTCTGGATGAACCATCCACTGGCATGGACCCTGTAGGCCGGCGCCTGCTCTGGAATGTAGTGACAAAGACACGTGACAGTGGCAAAGCTATCATCTTGACTTCTCACAGGTGTGGCTCAGTGGGAAGCCT
>JAJEJO010002480.1:80940-129671 GCA_020662805.1 Glaucomys volans
GAAAATGAATTGGTTTATATATCTGGATTTATGTCTCTTGTCTTGACAAAAGACAAAGAGACAAAACTTCCCATTTAAAAGAGAATCACAACAACAACAACAACAACAACAAAGAGAATCACAAAATAGGGGTGTTTGAATTACAGAATATCCTCCATTGGAGATGTTTTTAGCCTTACATTATTCTGGTGTCTTGATTTTTTTCTAGTATGGAGGAATGTGAGGCTCTCTGTACCAGACTGGCCATCATGGTGCAGGGAAAGTTCAAGTGCCTGGGCAGCCCTCAGCACCTGAAGAACAAGTTTGGAGATGTTTATACCATGTTTGTCAAGTTCAAGACTGATACAGATCCGAAAATAATAGAGGATTTTAAAATATTTGTTGCCAATACTTTCCCAGGTAAGTTAAGTTGGGCTAACTTTGTTAGTGATATGTTAAGTCATATTTGTTGTTGTTGCCATGCATATATTTTGTGTTTCTAACAACTGTTTCCTATGCATTATTGCTATTTTCGACCTTCCTTCAATGAGTTCTTTTGCAGATTTATGTCCCTGTTGTCTTTTGTATCTGGTTATGCTAAGAAGTTTTCAGGAAACAAAACAGAAGTACTCACCAATCTCTTGTCATATGACGTATTATCTCATGTTATAAAATTTAAAGTCATAAAGTTTGAGCATAATACCTATTCTTTGAACACAATCTGTATTAGTCTGCCATAACTGCCACAACAAAATGCCACAGACTGTGGCCTAAACATTTATCTTCTCACAGTTCTGGAGGTTGGAAGTCTACTCTCAAGATTTCAGAAGGTCTGGTTACTCCTGAAGCCTTGCTTCTTGACTTGCAATGGCCTCCTTTTCACTGTGTACTTACTTATTGGACTTTTTTTCTTTCCACACACATTCCTGGTGTATCTTCTTTTTTCTTAAAAGGACATCAGTCATAGTGGAGTAGGGGCTTCACCCTATGACCTCATGTAAACTTAATTACTTCCATAAAGTCCCTATCTCTAAACAAAGTCACACTGGGAATTAAGGCTTAATATATACCATGAAAAGTCTTAAGGGGTTTTGTCTTGTACTAAAAAATGTAATTCTGGCCTTTTGTTGTCTTCGTATGTGAGTTAAAAATGTAAATAAGATCTACCAAGTGTTTCTCTCCTCTCAAGAATCCTTTTCCTTCTGAGTACCAAATTCAGTAAGTACTTCTCTGCCTATATGGTACAATGCAAAACACAGCATCTACTTTTTTCTGTCCCTTATCTCTGTAAACATAAAGCCCAGGCATGCTGAGGATTTCAGTGATTGTGAGATTTCATCTTAGCTTTGCCAGGCTGAGTAAAATATAACAGAAATGTCTATTGTGAGTTGGGTTAAGGAGTAGGAATTTTATCTTCTAGGCAAGGAAAAATAACATGATTGATTATACAGTAGAAATGGAGATTGGAAAATAGACACAGTAGAGCAGTTTGTGAGGGAAGGTAATCAATGGTAATTCTGATTATGATGTGCCTAAGAAAAATGTCAATGGGCAAGGTTTCAGTATGGTAGATTAGGAAAAAACCATCACTCACCTCCTTTTCTACAAGTTGGAAGCAAAACGCTAGAAAGCAGATATTCAAAAAGGTGGATGACTGTAAAAATGCTAAAGTTCAATAGTGGACAGAGACTTGGAGAAACCCAAGTACCCTGGATAGTAGAACAGAGGGTGAGAAAGAGAGCACCATTACCAAGTACACAGCAGCAAGAAAAGGGCAGGAGTAGTGGAGACCTAGAAAGCACAAATAGCACAGAAATTAGCACAGTCAGAAGAGCAGCATAAACATCTGATCTGGAATCTGCATAATAGGCTGGTGCTAGAGAAATTCTCTGTACTTCTCAAAGAAGTACGTGGACCAAAAGGGAAAGGATGATAAATGGTACTCAAAGCAAATGGAATCTAAAAGGAAGCAGGAGTAGCCATCCTTATAGCCACCAAAACAGACTTCAAGCCAACATTGGTTAGAAGAGACAAAGAAAGTCATTATGTATCAATGAAGGGAACAATCCATTCAAGAATATTATGATTAGAAATATATACACACTAAATGTTGGAGCACCCAATTTTATAAAACAAACATTACAGGACATAGAGGGAGATAGACCCCAATACAATAGTAGAGGTTGAATTAAGTACCCTATTCTCACCAAAAAACAGATTATTCAGACAGAAAACCAACAAGGAAACATCAGAGTTAAATTACACTATAGATCAAATGGAACTTTTTCCAAAACAGATAGTATTTTATGCCATAAAGTGAGTCTTAGAAAAATACTTCAAGTTTTTAAATAATTTCTTGGAATTTATCAGATCTTAGTGGACTGGAACTAGAAATCAACAGCAAGAGGAACTACAGAAATTATACAAACACATGGGGATTGAAAAATTCATTTTGAATGAACAATGGATCACTGAAGAAATCAGGGGAGATATTAAAAGATTCCTAGAATCAAAAAAAAAATGGAAACACAACATACAAGCATCTGTGGAATACAGTAGAAGCAGTACTAAGGGGGAAAAGTATAGCTATGAGCACCTACACTAAAAAAAGATATCAAATAAAAATAATGTAATGATGCATCATGATACGCATAGCAAAAAAGTGGGTTATTGGATCATATTCCCTTTTGTATAAATCCCATCTTTCCCCCTCTACTACATATAACATTAAGTAAATGTAGCAATATATAGCAGTTTTTAAATCTGTAAAATTATTCTCCTGTCCTGTTTTCCTTTCTTAGGTAGTGTCTTGAAGCAGGAGAATCAAGGGGTCCTAAACTTCTATATTCCCAGCAAGGAAAATAGCTGGGGAAAGGTGATGGTAGAAACCATGCCCTTCTAACACTACAGGCTAAGAGAGCACTAATGATGGGAAGTATTTGGGATTCTGTCATGTGGAATAGGAGCATCAGAGCCTTAAAGCTAGTTTTCAAATAATCCTTGAGTTTAATAACTGATTTCTGCCCCTAAGTCCTATTATTAGCCCACCTCCAACAAGAGAATGGAGACAGAGAACTGCCTCCTCTCAGCTTCTCAATTACCTATTTCTATTTATCACCTCCCATCTCTGTGGCTCTGGCCTTTAGCATAAACTTGACAAGAATTGTGGAAGAGATGGGGAGGCACATCTGGGTTGGGTGCTGGAGGGGAGATTGCAGTGGTAACCACACATTTTTATTGTTGTTGTTGAAGGTGTTTGGCATTTTGGAGAAAGCTAAAGAGCAATTCAATTTAGAAGACTATTCGATCAGTCAGATAACACTGGAACAAGTCTTCCTGACCTTTGCTAATGTAAATAAACCAGAAGGTGGCTCTTAAAAAGAAGCTCCATGAGATTCAGTTGCCACCAGTCTCCTGGATACATAATGGAACATTCCTCTGTGTATATATCTTGATGTAAATATATTTATGCAATAAAGATTTCCCCCAAAGAGAAAGTTTGCCCCCTTCTTTGCAGATGTAGATGAGATATCTTGCATGTACACATCTATAGCCATTTGGTGAAATGTCCTGTTTTCCCTCCTAGAAATATGAAGGAGCAGAATTTATCAGGGTCAGGACAAGGAGCCCTATTCCTGAATATTCTGAATATTTGAACAGAAACATGGAAAATAATGGTGCTGTTATTTGAGACAGTCTGAAGAGCAAGAACATACTTTAGCAGCTCATTATGAATAAGAGGAGTTTAAGGTCTGTAGTAAATCAGCTTCCTCAAGGACACACATACACACGCTTATACTGTAAAATCTAAAGTCAGTATCAAACATTAAGATGCAAGTTGGATTACTATTTCTGAAACTCAAATCAAAATTCTACATTTGTAGAATAGAATACAAGAATATTCTTGCGCTTTGACCCTTGTCCACTGAACACATGGGACTACCAATCATTTTTCTGACCTCATTACCCTGACCTGCCAATCACTTGACTGACTCCAGCTTCAAACATGTCTTCCCCAAGTTCATCATTGCTCCCTCCTCTTGGCCTACCCAGAATTGTACCAAGAATATTTAGTGTTAAAGAACAGAAAGGAAAAAAACCCATAATCTAAAAATAGTGATTTATTTACTCTTCTTGGCCCACCTCTAAGAAGGAAAGAAGGGGGAAATTAAAAGAAATAAGACAGGGATCTCTTCTGATTCTTTTTTGGACAGAATGCTTCTCCATAGGCTTCATGAGAAATCTAATCTCATGGTTACAAGAGCATACAGGTAAGATGGGCATAGTTGAAATGTAAAACGAAGAGTCTTATGAAGCTACTCTACTTTGGGGTGTCTTGTTCAAGGTTTTTATGTCTTCAATTGGTTATTGTAATAAAGTGATAGTCTGAAGCTATTCTTTGTCCTATTTCTCTCATCTGTAGTATAGCTTTCTTTGACTTTTATTCTCATATTCTTATACCTGCTTTCTGGCAGGTATAAGATTTCTGGCAGCCGATTTCATTATTTACAAAATGTGTTCCAAGGTTAATGAAGGGAAGCGAGGAGGAATGGGATAGGGAAAAACAGTGGAATGAATCTGACCTAACATATATGAATATACCACAGTGAATCATGTACTTCTACAAGATGCTAATTAAAACACACACACACACACACACACACACACCCCTATAAATCAAGAGCAGAAAGACCAGTAGAGGGAAGAGAACAGTGGGAGGGAGGAGGTAAGGGAAAGAGGAAATACTAGGAACTGAATTAGAAAAAAAATCATATTCCATGCTTTTATAATTATGTCAAAATAAATTCTATTGTCATAACTAAAAAGAACCCCTCCCCCCAAGAAAGGTTCCAGGTTGGCTATCTTTAAAAAGGAAAAAGGAACCATTACCGTGTTGTTGACAGGCTTCCACTCAAAAGCAAACAACCAAGTCACCTACATTACTCAGTGGGAATCCGCACTTTTTCGGGGATGAGGGACAAAATGCCATGCACTGTCCCAAGATCTGAGAAGCCCCTTGTTTTACAGTTTTCCTCTAGCATCCTCTATTGCCAACGCTTGTCAGTTCAATAGTCCGGCCCCTTTTGGTGTTGAGAGGCAATAAATTCATACTTGGCATGGTTTGGGAGTGAAATTGTCCCATAACAGAACCCGGAACCTGTGATTCTAATCGCTGAGCTTCTCCGGAGGTGGGTTGGGTAGGCCAAGAGGAGGGAGCAATGATGAACTTGGGGAAGACATGTTTGAAGCTGGATTCAGTCAAGTGATTGGCAGGTCAGGGTAATGAGGTCAGAAAAATCTGATTGGTAGTCCCATGTGTTCAGTGGACAAGGGCCAAAGCGCAGAGAGAGGGTGGAGGGTTTGGACAGCGCGTGCTGAGGAAAGGGACTAGAAAGCAATGGCCTTTGCTACAAGTGGGCCAGGGTTTGTGGATCTACCTGTAGGTTGATTGACGCAGGTGGGCAAACGGGCTGCCGAAGAGGGGGTGGAACAGGCTGTGAAGTAGGCTCAGACTTGAGGGTGCACGTGCTGGGGAGACTGAGGCCCCGCCCCCAGATGGGCCCTCTACTGCGGCGTCCGCGCTTTTGATTGGTGCACGACGCTGAGGCCACGCCCCTGTCCACGTCTGCGCCTTTGATTGGTCCTGGAGGCCAAGGCCACGCCCCTGCCCCTGGTCGGCTGCGCGGTGGCGGGCAGTTGGGGAGGGCGTTGGAGGAAGTGAGGCGCCCTTCAGCAGCAGAGGCGTAGGCGGTTGTGGGCAGTGAGTGGTGAGTATGGGGGTCCTGGGGTCCCTTCCTGCTCCTGGGAGAGTGAGTGGAGTCGCTCTGCTCTGCTGCTGCTCCAGGACGCCCCCGCTGCAGGAGCCGGAAAGCGAGTCCTGTAAGCGGAAGCGGACTCGTGGGGTATAACAGGCCTCGGGCCCTCCGCCCTCCCTTCAGGAGAACCACCTGTGTGAGAGAACTCCAATTTCAGTCTTGGACTTGAGTGAAGGTTTGGGAGCGCGGTGGACGTTGGTTAGGGTTCTTGTGCCTCCACCGGCCATAGGAGTCTCACCCTGCCCACCAGCCTCGTCTGCAGGGGAGGGAGATGATGATGATCACACGCATCTCCTTGGGGCCTGAGGTAGGAGATTGACGCCAAGGGCCAAGTGCACTGGGAGTGCCGGAATGTGGCTCTTCGCTGGAATTTAATTAGCACGTGTTCCTCCCAACTAAAAACACAAATGTACACACAAAGCACTAGAGACCTAATTTTACACCCCCCCCCCCCCCCCCCCACACCACCAGAATAAATAACACAGATGGACTCAGGAACTTAATTTTGCTCTGCAGTGTTGGAACACAGTGGCTTTAGGGGCAAATGCCTTGATTCTAGATCTGACTAGTTCAGAATGTATTTGGGATGATTCAGATTTCTGACTTCTTGGAATAATACTACCAGGACATTCTGGTATTTACTCCCCCTCCCCAAAGATATATATTTTTATTCCTGTTAGATGAACACCAACGGGTATAATTAACTTTATCATAGGAAAAGCAGTGTTTCTCCACTTTGGCACAATTGTATTTTGTGCTATGTAATTCTTTATTGCAGGATCTGTTCTGTACGTTGTAAGATAGTTAGCAACTTCACATTCTCTGTTTAGTTGCAACCAGACATTGTTAAATGTCCCCCGGATGTGAGAGGCAAAGCTTGCTACCCAGTTGAAAAACCACTGGGTTGGACAGTTCACTTACGAAATCGCTAAGGCATTCCTAAGCCTTGTATCATCTTGCACACCTACTAGTGATTAAAGAGTATTTTTGCTCTATATTTTTGCCATTCTCTGTGTGTGTGGGGGGGGATACCTTGTATCAGCTTTCGTTTGTATTTCACTGATAGTTTATGATGTTAAGGTGTTTTTCCTGTTCAGTTTTTTTCCCATTAAAAATTAATAATGGCTTGTAGGACTATTTTTATATCTGAATACAAATCTTTTGTTAGATATCTGTGTTACACACATTTTTCTTCCAATATGTGATTTTTTTTCTGGTTTTAAAATTTATTTTCTTTCTTAAATTTCTTTTTAATTGACAAAATGTGTTCATCATGTTTCGAAATACGTATACTTATGCATTGTAAAATGGGCTAAATTAAGTTTAATAAATGTAAACATCACATACTTTTTGTGGTGAGAACGTTTAAACTTATTTTTTCAGCAACTTTCAAAAATGTTGTTGTTAGCTAAATCACCATGTCGTATGATAGGTCTCTTGAACATATTCCTCCTATCTGAGGGAAATTTTGTATTCTTTGACCAGTATTCCCCTGACCCCCACCACACCACACCCAGCCCTTGCTAATCACCATTCTACAATTGTAACTTTAGATTGCATGTATAAGAGGGATCCTGTGGTATTTGTTTTCCTGGACCTGGCTTGTTCACTTAATTACCTCCAATTCCATCCATATTAATAAATGACAGAATTTCATTCTTCTTTATAGTTGAATAATACACCACATTTTAAAATCCATTCATTCATTGATGAGTACTTATGTTGATTACCTATTCGGATACTGTAATACTGCCATGAATGTGGGATTCGCAGATCTCCGATATAATGATTTATTTCTGTTGAATATGAAACCAGTAGTGAGATTGCTGGATCAAGGTGGTTCAAGTTTTAATTTTTGAGGAGCTTTTGTCCTTTTTTTATAATGACTGTATCTGTTTTGGTAAGAGTCATTCTAATGGGTATGAGGGGATGGCTTACTTTTGTTTTAATTTTAATTTCTCTGATGATGTTGGGCATTTTTGATAGGCATTAGCCATTTGTATGTCTTCTTTTAAGAAATGTCTATTCAAATTATTTATAAATCTGCTTGTTTTCTGTTGAGTTTCTTATCTACTTTGAATATTAACCCCTTATCAGATGTATAATTTCATAGTGTTTTTTCCCATGTTGGAGGTCCTGTCCTCACTCTGCCAATTGTTTCCTTAGCTGTGTAGAAGCTTTTTAGTTTGATGTAATTCTATTTGTTTATTTTTATTTTTGTTTCCTGTGCTTTTGGGGGTCTTGTAAAAAAAATCTTTGCCTTTTTCAGTATCCCGAAACATTTCCTTTATCTTCTAGTAGCTTCATAGTTTTTTTGTGTGTGTGTAGTTTCATATAAATTTTAGGATTTTTTTCTAATTCTTTGAAGAAATACCATTGGTCTTTCTTTTTCATTTTTAAAAATTTTATTTATTGGTTCTTTTTAGTTATACATGATAGCAGAATCCATTTTCATATATAAGCATGGAATATATCTTATTCTTGTTAGGATCCCATTCTTATGGATATACATAATGGTGGGATTCACTGTTTATCATATATGTACATAAGAAAATCATGCCAGATTCATTTCTGAGGTCTCTCTATATTTAATTTTTGATATTTTGTTTCAGCCAGTTCTTGCCTAGTGACCTCAGGAGAAATCTCTTTTCCTAGTTTTTCTTCATTCTTTTCTGGAGGCAAGAAGGCGTTGGATCTAGACTGTTCTACAGCTATGGCTGACATAAGATATCTAGAAAAAGCTATGCATTCTGAGGTTATGAGGACATAACCAAGACCTGAATAGTTTTCAGCTAATACTATTTAAGTCCCCTCAAACCACTCTCTCATACTTACTTTCCCTTAGTCATTTTTGCCTTAAACAGGCAAAAATTTTTGTCTTAAATTAATGAAAGATTTAAATGAAATGGACCAAATTTTGGTTTCATCAAGTTACAGATACTTTCATTATTTGGTTCTTTTCTTTTTGTTACAATTGTAGTTTTCAAGTCATAATATTGGCAATTGGGATTTTCATGCTGCAAATAACTCCTTTGTAAAGAACATAGTATCTACTTACTTTGAGAGATTTTCCCCCCTAGATTCCCTCCTCAGTCTTAATATTAGATGAACATTCTTGATACTTAGTTCTAAATTTTTTTTAAAATTATTATTCATTTAATTTTGATCCATTGAACACAAATGGAGTACAGGTATTGTTTCTCTGGTTGTGCACAAAGTAGAGTCACACCATCTGTGCATTCATACATGTACACAGGTCAATGATGTTTGTCTCATTCTGTTATTATTTTTGCCCCCCCACCTCAACCCCACCCCTCCCTTCCCTCTATGCTATCTATCCTTCCACCATTCTTGCCTCCCTTCCACCCCACATTATGCATCATCATATCAGAGAGATCATTCGGCCTTTGGATTTTTGATAGTAATTTCATGGAATCTGTAGATAGCTTTGTAGCCATTTCATGTTTTCTTGATTTTAACTTTTATGGGAAGGAATTTTAGATTTTGATTTGTGTCCTTATCATCTACTTTAAGAAAGTAGCAGTGGAGATTTTCTGGTAGTTTTTATGTATGTGCTATAAAGAGTATTTGAAGGTCTAATTGACTCCATCATCATGTTATTTTCTCCAGAGAAGATGTTTTATGCCAGGCAGCTGAGGGCAATTGCAGAATGGGATTACTTTCATCTAGTCTCAAAGATTCTGACTGAGGCTAGATTGCAATCCCAGCAAAGGCCAGTTTCCCTCAGGTTCTTCTTTACTTATAAGGTGAAATCCTAATCTCATGTCTCACCTCTCTGGCCCTGAATTTCAACTCTCTTTTTCATAGTCCCAGGAATTCAGTCCAGTGTTTATGTTACACATTGTTAGTGTTAGAACTGGGATTTTTATCTAAACAGTCTAATTTCAGATCCCTAGTATTACTAATAACCTGCTGTGCCATCCATACCAGGAAGAATGGGTTTTATTTGTTTTGTTTCCTCATATACCTATGCTAACATGGCACATAGTAAGTGTTGAGAAAATATTTATTAAATATAAAAATTAATTTATAGTCCATTTATTAATAAGAACTAACTTCATTTGGGCTGATCTAACAGAATGCCAAAGACTGCATGCATGGCTTATAAACAGAAATTTATTGCTCACAGTTTTGGAGGCTGGACATCAAAGGTTTATCATGATGGCAGATTTAATGTATTAGGAAGTCCCTTTCTTGGTTCACGGATGGTGGTCTTTTCTTTGTGTCTTCATGTGGAAAGGATGAGAGATCTCTCTGGGGCCACTACTGTAAGGGCACTAATTCCATGCGAATCATATCCCAAATTCCTATTTTTAAATACTGTCGGCTTGACTGTTAGGATTTAACATGTGAATCTGTGGGGGACATAAACATTCAGTCACTTGTGAATCCATTCCTCTTAGCAGTATTGTTAGTGGCAGTTCCTTCATACCTGGAAACTTGCCTCAATAACTCATGAATCTTTGTTTTGTGTTTGACATTTTGTACATATTAGGATCTCCATAGATGTTGAATAAATTAAAAATATAGGGATAAACAACTTCTCAAATAGTTCAAATGCTTATTCTTTCTTAATTTCATCTTTAAAACTTGATTAGAAACAAGTGATTTAAATTTAATTTACTCATTGAAAATCTACATGTTGTTAATCTTAATTTTCTTTTCTTGGAAAAAAAAAAAAAAAACAACTTTGCTCCCTCCATAGAATTGAACTTCCACTTCTTTTAGAAGAATGAATTTGTTTGAGTACAAAAAACTTATGATTCTTCTCTGGAAGAATTTTACTTTAAAGGTAAGTTGAACTGTACATACTATTCTTACAACAGTACAGAGGCCACCAGGGGAAATTCTGACAGCCTAATCACTGCATTTCAATTTAAATTGTATTTTTCTTAGTTCCACTCCTGGGGCTATCTGATCTAAACAATCTCCACAGAGTGAAATAATAGCAGATTATAGAAAGGAAAAAAAAAGTCCATGAAACTGCCACGAAACTGTTAATATCACAGTGAAGCTGTGTTTCTTGTCTTGTGTGTTCTTTATGTGTTGGCTGCAATATAAAATTTAATATATTAATATAAAATTAATATAAAATTAATTAATATGATTAATTAATATAAAATTAATATAAAAATTAGCCACTGGGTGCAGAAGTGCACACCTGTAATCAGCCTCCAGAGGCTGAGGCAGGAGGATGGCAGTTCAAAGCCAACCTTAAGAATGGTAAGGTTCTAAGCAACTCACACCGTCTCTAAATAAAATACAAAATAGTTCTGGGGATGTGGGTCAGTGGTTGAGTGAGTACCCCTGAGTTCAATCCCTGCTACTCAAAAAAAAAAAAAAAAAATTAGTCATTTGCAAACCTAATGATCTCTCAGGAAAATTAACATAATCTTGTTTTTTTTCACTCTTTTAGAAACGGAAACTAGTGGCTTTAGTTGTGGAAATTGTTCTGACAATTTTATTTGGTATTATACTTTTGGCAATACGCAACTTTATTATTGTAAAGAAGATCGGACCTTTCAGTTACAATGCTTATCCCATCAATGATGTGCCTTCATTCATCAGCTCTCCTGTCACTGTTCCTTATCCTTGGGAATTGGCTTATGTGCCTTCCAAAAGTATTGTGGTACAGAATATTGTTGAAAACGTGAAAAGAGATTTAAACAGCAATATGAAAGGTTAGAAATTAAGGTTTTCTGAAAAAGCATTATTAAATTTTTTAGCAAAGACATATTTGTAATCTTTTTAACTGGGCATTTACCTTTAAATGAAGTTATTATAAACTTGATTATACTTGAGAGTTAAATTCATATTTTTTTCCCATCAAGCCGAGAACAAATGCTTACTATTAACCCTCTTTTTACAATGGTAAATCTGCAGTTTTCATACCATAACTTCTCATCAGCAATAGTCCCTAGGGGACAATCACATTTCTCCAATACCATATTTGTATCACAAAATAACGTACCTGTTAGCATTATAGACTAGAAAAACAATACTTTTTTATTTTTTAAAATGATTTGGGTTATCAGTGATACCATCCCCAGCCCTTTTGAGATACATTAATGTACTCAGATTTGTGCTAAATTTTGGGACAATCCCCCCTGGCTGTAAGTTGCCAGTATTAATAGAAAACCCAGAGAAATTCGTGTCCTGGTATGTGCCCTGAGGTTTTGGAACTTGATGAATGATTGAAAAGGGAAGAATAATTGCATGTGAGTATAGGCTGGTTCTGTGGAGTCACATGTGAAGCCAGGATGTGTCTAATTCACCTAATGATACAAAGTCATCAACCTGGGGGAATGGTTACATTGCTGACTAGAGGTCAGCTTTGAAGATGGACACAAAAAATAGTCCGAAAACCTGGGTCCTTCTAGCAGCTGCCTCAGGCACATGCCTTTAAGATAAATCATTTTGAATGCTTGGTCATATCCCAGGCTAAACATTATCTCAGGGTTACCAGAATCAGAGTCACCTCCTAATTTGACTTCATCCTTTCTTCCTTAAGCAAGGCTATTCCTTTGTTTTATGACACCCATAAGAATGACTAATTTTTATGCAAATGTAAAGCAAGTATCCAGCCAACACATTCACCTAAATGCAGATTTTTAGAGGATGAAATGCTTACCAAGGTCACATGTTTCCTAAACAGAAAAAACACTGTCTAAGGTAGAGGATAATTCTTTGGAGTTAAGTTTTGTTATATTTAGACTTGTTTGTAAAAAATGAATGGAGCAAAGTAGCTAAAGGACCTGACTTTATAATAGGCTTTGTGAGATATAGAAATGTTGACATACCTTGCAGTCCAGGTGACAAATGTGGCAGAATGGAAGAAAGTGGGAGTGAGAAGTTTGGAAGCATAAGATAGGACTTCTGCTGAGGATGATGATGCTACTGGGAAAAATTGACAGTCAAGCCTTTTCAATTTTAGGAATGAAACTTCATAGACCTTTATTTTCACCCTTGGGCTGTTGGAATTCTTTTATATCCTGTTTACTCTTAGTAAGATTTTTAGCATACACAAATGTATATACAGATATTTTAAATGACTAAATATTTTGTCTTTCAAGGATACAAATGGCACTGTAGCCTTTTCTGATATCAATTAGGTTAAATTTTTAGGCCAAAGTCATTCATTGATTAACTCAAAAACTGAAAAATTGTTTTAAAATATTTTTTTGGTTGTCAGTGGACCTTTATTTATTTATTTGTTTGTTTATTTATTTGTATGTGGTGCTGAGAATCAAACCCACTGCCTTACACATGCTAGGCAAGTGCTCTACCACTGAGCCACATCCCCAGCCCTCAAATACTGAAATATTATTACCTCAAATATTAAAAATATAAAGTAATTTCATTCCCTGACTTGAGGTTATCTTTTATTCATGTGTCATGGTATAGGGCTTTGAATAGATTGCATTGATCAATTCTTTTTCTAATTTCCTTCAAGATAAAAATTTCAAAATCTATTGGAGCATTCTTTATCCCTTAGCTTTCTTTAGTATATATTTTATTATTATTTTAAACTTGCGATAATTTTAAACTCCCAAATATCCATTAGTTTCTTATGCTAATGTTTGACCTACAGTGTTTTGAAGTTTATGATATTTGATGGACTTTCATTCATTTCACAGGTTGGAGGAAGGGCTATCATACATTTTGCCTTTATATGGCCAACTCATGAACTAGATTTTTCTCTTTTCAGTTGTAGGCTTTTCTTCAGAAAGAGCTTTTGAAGATTATGTTAAGCAAACTAAAAACTCTAAAAATGTTCTGGCTGCTATTGTATTTGACCATGTCTTCCAAAGTAGCAATGATCCTCTCCCACTTAAGGTGAGAAAGCTTTATATACAAACCTCATAATTGTACAGTCTATTTCCAGAGATTTAATGAAGTGGAGGTATCATTCCATTTAATAAATGAGACTATAACTTGCCCAAAATCATGCATGGCAGATGCTTGAATCTGAATTTTTCTGACTTTGTGTTTGTGCATTTATTCAACCAGTGTTTTGTGATGTGGAAAGAATCATAATAATCACCTACCAGACTTTATTCATAAATTGGCATCATAGAAAACACTGGCAATTACCTTTGTTTTGGCATCTGACATATAGCTGTCTCTAATTCTGCAGATGATGCTGAAGTAAATTCCTATTTCCTAACACCCGATGTGATAAAGTATATGCATCTTCACTAGCAGGGAACACAACACAAAATGGTTTCCTCTTTAAAGTGAATCTCATACTGTCTCTTCTAATTCTAAATTTATGAAATGACTCTAAGTCTTAGCCTGGCTGAATCAAAATTAGAACATCTATAAATACTGATGAATACTCTGTTATCAGCACCAAGGGGAGACAAAGACAGTGCTTTAAACCGAGTGTCTCTGTTGAGGATAACCAAGTATGGAATATAGATGTGTGTGGAGTTAACATTCTGTGCTTAGGACTGGATCCAAAGTGGCAGACTAGAGGGAGGCTACATTCCTTGTGGCTCCATAACTCAGGGTTCAAACAGAGGAAAATTTGTTTCTCCATGAGGCAGTCTTTACTCCTCATTGAAACCCTTCTGTTTACCCCATTTGTCTACCTCACCTCGATCGCCCACAGTCTGCCAGCCTATCGACTACATTTGAGTGCAGATTGCTCACTGACTGCTGCCTATCATCTGTAATTTGCCTGTTTGCCTGCCTCTGGCCTGCCTATCGCCTGCCTTTCACCTACCTTTCACCTACCCATCACCCACTGACTGAGGTTCATCTGCCGATTGTTCCTCAGTAGCCTGCGGAGCCCATAGACTGTCAGTGGATGGCCAACTGCCTGCTATTGCCTGGAAGTCCACTGTCACAGTACCCGCAGGTTTGGTTACACGTAGCTGCCGCCATTTAGGGGAGAAAAGTCAGGAATTGCAGGACCACTGGCCTGACTGACAGCACCCAGCCTCCAGGACCCCCAGCTTGACTGACAGCATACCACCTCCAGGGGCCTCAGCCTGACCGACTGCACCCCACACAGACTTAGTGTCCACACCCTGCGCTGCATCTCCCCATTTGCCAACACATTTGGAAGCCAGTGCGGCCATCTTGGATTATCCGTGAAGGGGAAACTGTCATTAGGTGGGGCAAATCCCATCCTAAGACGCCTGCTGGAGACTGGAAGCTCATTGTCAGGTACCTCTCTTGCCTCAGGCTACTGAAGACTGGGAGATTTGAATAGTATATGACTGTTATAGTGTAGATTTTTTTTTCTCTTTGTGAAAGCTTTTAAATTTTTGTTTCTTTACTTTTCTGGCTCTCTACTTTCCTTTTGTTTACCTCTTTCCTCAAGGGCTTTTTCTCACTTTTCTCATGCTAACAACCAACTTCTTTTGACTACACTTTTACTCTTCCTATGACCTAGAACTTTTTCATACTCTTTTCTTACACTATTAACAGTTACATCCTATGCACCTCCCCATCCTCTTTGTCCTCCATTAGAAACTGCAGTTCTGATTGCAAGTCTGTCTCTTATACTGTAGATAATAATTGAACTCATCCTCTCTGTTTATTATGACAATATTGTAACAATATTGGAACAAAAAGAGTTGTAACAATAATCTTCATAGGGGCTATTTGGGTTATAGCTGCATATTGTCTGTACTGGGTATTGCTAATATTGATTCCCCCCTTCAAGAAGAGGTTTTGGAAAACTATAGGGTCACTATAAGCCTATAGGGCAGAAACTGCAATATCCCAGATCTGCATTGCTAGAGGGGAAGATGCATGAACAACATGAAAAAACAAGGGAGGAAAGTGTTCCAAACAAATCAAGGTTCTACACTAATAGAATCCAATGGCAGCATGGTAGAAGAAATGCCAGAAAAGGAGTTCAGAATATACATGATTAAAATGATCAGAGAAGCAAACAATGAGTTAAGAGAGAAAATGCAGGCAAAGATTGACCACTCCAATAAGCAGCTGAAAGAGCAACTACAGGAAACAAAAATCACCACAACAAAGACATAGAGATTCTGAAAAAGAAGCAAACAGAAATCCTTGAAATGAAGGAAGCAATAAACCAAATAAAAAAACTCAATGGAAAGCATTACCAACAGACTAGATCACCTGGAAGACAGAACCTCAGACAATGAAGACAAAATATTCAATCTTGAAAATAATGTTGCTCAAACAGAGAAGATGGCAAGAAATCATGAATGGAGCCTACAAGAACCATGGGATATAATGAAAAGACCAAATTTAAGAATTATCAGGATTGAGGAAGGCACAGAGATACATACCAAAGGAATGAACAGCCTATTCAATGAAATAATATCAGAAAATTTCCCAAATCTGAAGAATGAGATGGAAATTCAACTGCAGGAGGCTTACAGAACACCAAATGCACAAAATTACAGCAGATCCACACTAAGACACATTATAATGAAATTGCCTAATGTATAAATAAAGATAGGATTTTTAAAGCCTGTGAGAGAAAAGAAACAGATTACATATAGGGGGAAACCAATATGGATATCTGCAGATTTCTCAGCCCAGACCCTAAAAGCTGGAAGGGCCTGGAACAATATATTTTGAGCTCTGAAAGAACGTGATTACCAACCAAGAGTCCTGTATCCAGCAAAGCTAACCTTCAGATTTGAAGATGAAATAAAATCTTTCCATGACAAACAAAGTTAAAGGAATTTACACATAGAAAGTCTGTGCTAAAGAACATTCTCAGCAAGATATTCCATGAAGAAGAAACGAAAAATAAGTGTAAGTCATCAAAGGGAGGGACTATCCTAAAGGAGAAGCCAATTAAAGGAAAAACCAAGTCAAGTTAAAAACCAAAACTAAGCCAAAATGACTGGGAATACAAATCACATCTCAATAATAACCCTGAATGTTAGCAACCTAAACTGGTCAATCAAAAGACATAGAATGGCAGATTGGATTAAAAAGAAAGACCCAACAATATGTTGCCTTCAAGAGACTCATCTCATAGAAAAGGACATCCACAGACTAAAGGTAAAAGGATGGGAAAAAACCTACCATGCACATGGACTAAGTAAAAAAAAATAGATGCTTCTACCCTTATATCAGATAAAGTGGACTTCAAGCTGAAGTTAGTCAGAAGGGATAAAGAAGGTCATTTCCCCTTGGCCTATACACAAAGGACTTAAAATCAGCATACTACAGTGATGCAGCCCCATCAATGTTCATAGCTGCTCAATTCACAATAGCTAGATTGTGGAACCAACCTTGATGCCCTTCAATAGATGAATGGATAAAGAAACTGTGGTATATATATGCAGTGGAATATTACTCAGCCATAAAGAAGAATAAAATTATGGCACTTGCAGGTAAATGGATGATGTTGGAGACTGTTTGCTAAGTGAGATTAGCCAATCCCAAAAAACCAAAGGCTGAATGATCTCTCTGATAAGTGAATGAGGATGCATAATGTGGGGTGGAAGGGAGGCAAGAATGGAGGAAAGATAGCATAGAGGGAAGGGAGGGGCTGGGTCATGGTGGGGGGGTAAGAATAATAACAGAATGAGACAGACATCTTTGCCCTGTGTACATGTATGAATGCACAGATGGTGTGACTCTACTTTGTGTACAACCAGAGAAACAACAGCTGTACTCTATTTGTGTATAATGAATCAGTAAACTTAAAAAGAAAAGGTCATTTCATACTGCTTAAGAAGACATAACGATCATAAATATTTATGCCCCAAACAATGGCCCATCCATGTACATCAAACAAATCCTTCTCAATTCCAGGAATCAAATAGACCACAATACAATAATTCTGGGTGACTTGAACACACTACTGTCACCAATGAATAGATCTACCAAACAAAAACTAAATGAAGAAACCATAGAACTCAATTAACACAATGAATAGCTTAGACTTAACAGACATATATAGAATATTCCATCCATCAACGAGCAAATACCCTTTCTTCTCAACAGCACATGGCTCCTTCTCTAAAATAGACCATGTGTTATGCCACAAAGCAGCCCTTAGTAAATGCAAAAAAGTACAGATACTGCCTTGTATTCTGTTGGATCATAAAGAAATGAAATCAGAAATCAATGACAAAATAAAAAACAAACTAACACCTGGAGACTAAATAATATGCTATTGAATGAAGCATGGATAACAGAAAACATCTGGACGAGATAAAAAAATTCTTAGAGGGAAATGAGAATGATGATACAACATATCAAAATCTCTGGGACACTATGAAAGCAGTACTAAGAGGAAAATTCATTGCATTGAATGCATTCAAGAAAAGAATAAAAAGTCAACAACTCAGTGACCTAACCTTACATCTCAAAGCCCTAGAAAAAGAACAGAACAACACCAAAAGTAGTAGAAGACAGGAAATAATTAAAATCAGAGCTGAAATCAATGAAATTGAAACAAAAGAAAATTCAAAAAATTGAAAAAATGAAAAGTTGGTTCTTTGAAAAAAGTAAACAAAATAAACTCTTAGCCACACTAACAAAGAAAAAGAGAAAGTTCAAATTACTAAAATTTGTGATGAAAAAGGAAATATCACAACAGACACCATTGAAGTACAAAACATAATTAGAAGCTACTTTGAAAATCTGTACTCCAATGAAATAGAAAATCTTGAAGATATCAACAAATTTGTAGAGACATATGATCCTCCCAAACTGAACCAGGAGGACATAATGCAATTTAAACAGATCGATTTCAAGTAATGAAATAGAAGAAACCATCAAATGGCTACCATCCATGAAAAGCCCAGGACCAGATGGATTCTCAGCAGAGTTCTACAAGACCTTCAAAGAAGGACTTATACCAATACTCCTGAAAGTATTTCATGAAATAGAAAAGGAGAGAACCCTTGCAAATTCATTCTATGAATCTAGTATCACTCTGATACCAAAATCAGACAAAGACACATCCAGAAAATAAAACTTTAGACCAATATCTCTAATGAATATAGATGCAAGAATCCTTAAAAAAATTATGGCAAATTGTGTATTAAGAATATAAGAAGATAGTGCACCATGATCAAATGGAGTTTATCCCAGGGATCCAAGGTTGGTTCAACATCCAGAAATCAATAACTGTAATTCATCACATCAATAGACTTAAGGTTAAGAATCATACGATTATTTGGATAGATGCTGAGAAAGCATTTGACAAAGTACAGCACCCCTTCATGCTCAAAACACTAAAAAAAAATTGAGATGATAGGAATATACCTCAACATTGTAAAGACTGTTTATGCTAAACCCACTGCCAACGTCATTCTTAATGGAGAAAACCTGAAAGCATTCACTTTAAAAACTGGAACAAGACAGTGATGCCCACTATCACCACTTCTATTCAACATTGTGCTTGAAATGCTAGCCAGAGCAATTGGACAGACCACAGAAATTAAAGTTTTACAAATAAGAAAAGAAGAACTCAAACTATCACTCTTTGCTGATGACATGATCCTATATTTAGAGGATCCAAAAAATTCCACCAAGAAACTTTTAGACCTAATTACTTAATTCAGCAAAATAGTAGGATATAAAATAAACACACATAAATCAAATGCATTTATCTACATAAGCAATGAATCATCTGAAATTGAAATGAGGAAAACAACTCTGTTCACAATAGCTTCAAAAAAAATAAAATTCTTGGGAATCAATCTAACAAAAGAGGTGAAAGATCTCTACAATGAAAACTACAGAACATTAAAGAAAGAAGTTGACGAAGACCTTAGAAGAGGGAAAGATCTCCCATGTTCTTGGATAGGCAGAATTAATATAATCAAAATGGCCATTCTTCCAAAGGTGCTATACAGATTTAATGCTATTTCAATAAAAATCCCAATGACATTCCTCATAGAAATGGAGAAAGAAATCATGAAATTCATCTGGAAGAACAGAAGACCCAGAATAGCCAAAGCAATTCTGGTCAGGAAGAATGATGCAGGAGGTATCACAATACCAGACCTTAAACTCTACTATAGAGCAGTAGTAACTAAAACGGTATGGTATTGACACCAAAATGGACAGGTAGACCAATGGTGCAGAATAGAAGACCCAGAGACAAACCCACTTAAGTACAGTTATCTCATACTGGACAAAAGTGCCAAAAACGCAATGGAGAAAAGATAGCCTCTTCAACAAATGGTGCTGGAAAAACTGGAAATCTATATGCAATAAAATGAAATTAGACCCCTATCTCTCACCCTGTACAAAACTCAGCTCAGAATGGATAAGATCTAGGAATTAGTCCTGAGACCCTTCATCAAAGAGAAGAAATAGTAGGCCCGAATCTTCTTCATGTTGGCTTAGGATCAGACTTCCTCAACATGACCCCCAGAGCACAAGAAATAAAAGGAAGAATCAATAAATGGGATGGATTCAAACTAAAAAGCTTTTTCTCAGCAAAAGAAACAATCAATACTGTGAAAAGAGAGCCTACAGAGTAGGAAAAAATCTTTTCCACACACACTTCAGACAGAGCACTGATCTCCAAAATTTATAAAGAACTTAAAAAACTTTGCACCAAAAATACAAAGAACCCAATCAATAAATGGGCTAAGGAACTTGACAGACACTTCACAGAAGATGATTTACAAGTGATCAACAAACATATGAAAAAGTGCTCATCATCCCTAGTAATTAGAGAAATGCAAATTAAAACCATCCTAAGATTTCATCTAACTCCAACTCGAATGGCTATTATCAGGAATAGAAGCAATAATAAGTGTTGGCGTGAATGTTGGGAAAAAGTCACACTCATACATTGCTGGTGGAGTTGCAAATTAGTGCAGCCACTCTGGAAAGCAGTACAGAGATTCCTCAAAAAATTTGGAATGGATCCACCATTTGACTCATCTATCCCACTCCTCAGTTTGTTTCCAAAGGTCTTAAAATCAGCAGAGTACAGGGATGCAGCCACGTCTATGTTCATAGCTGCTCAATTCACAATAGCTAGATTGTGGAACCAATCTAGATGCTCTTCAATTGAAGAATGGATAAAGAAACTGTGGTATATATACACAATGGAATACTGCTCATCCATAAAGAAGAATAAAATTATGGCATTTGCTGGTAAATGGGTGGAGTTGGAGAATATCATGCTAAGTGAAGTAAGCCAATTCCCAAAATCCAAAGGCCAAATGTTTTCTCTGATCAGTGGAAGCTGATACATAACAGGATGGGGGAGGGTTTATGGGGGAGTTAAGAAAAGAATGGAGGAAGTATGGATGGTGTAGAGGAAAATCGGACAGGAGGGAGTGGGGGAAGGAAAGATAGTAGACTGAGACAGACAGTATTACCCTATGTATATGTAAGATTATATGAATCGTGTGAATCTACATTGTGAAAAAAAGAGATATTCCCTGCTGTATATCAGAATGGGTTCTACTGTCATGTATAATTAAAAATAATAAGAAAATAAATAAAAATTTTTAAAAAATTCTGCACTTAGGATATATATGGTTGTCAGTGAAATAAAAGGGTAGGGAAGACCATCTGGTTGATGGTAGTGTTTATAGGTGTCCTTCTTTCTGTCCTGTCACTTCCTCACTGCTTCCCTATTGTTATCTTTCCTAAAGTGACTAACTCAATGTTGGCTGATGTTGATAAAGGCTCAACAGTGTATATAAAGCCTGGTTAAAATGTTTTTGGTGCAATTACAAACTTCACCTCTTCTTGGTTCTGTATCTGTGATACTACATTGTCTCCCCTGTCCATGTACACTCCTTTCCTCCTTCATCCTCATATGAACACATCTCATCACTGACTTTATACTTAATATATATAGATGTTGTGTGCCTTCAGGAACAGGAGCTGTCTCTGAGCATAGAACCAGTTTCTAAAATTGAATATATGAATATGCACCTACACCTCTGTATCTACCTGCCCCTGCTTATATTATGGATTTTTTTTGGTCTGACCTTTCTGACTTGCCAACTATTGGTCCGTGTGTTGTCTTAGAAAGCTACTTAGGCCTAGCATGATACACCTTAAAGTTTACTCAGTTATCCATAAATATTATCATCTTTTTGAAACAATTAATTATACCATGATTCACATTTATATCTTATATTCCTCCTCTGTCCTCACGTAAGATTCTTAGGTTGCAATTTCTTTTAGGAGAGGAAGAGATTTTCCTCTTTGAACACTTGATTGACATAATGAGAGGAGTAATTAATAATGCCTTTTGGAATATTTAATTTCAGCATGCTTGCCAGCTTTCTCTCTAAGGAAAAATAAATTCACAGTGGTGTACAAGTTGCCACTGTGCTTACTGAAAATTCCTAATATACATCCAAATACTGTTGACACTTCAAAAAAAATTTACAAGCTTAAGAGAGGACAGATTTAAGGGAAGTAGGCTTAAATTTAGATATCTGAGTATGTGATGTGCCTTATGGCAAGTTTATTTCACTTCTTGATGTTCAGAATCTCCTTTGATGCTTGTCAATATATTTATATATCTTTTGCTTTATGGATATCGTTTGTGTTTTATTGCTTCTCTTAGGTTAAATATTATCTACGTTTTAGTAATTTTAAGAAGAACACCACGTTTGGGGATGCCTTTGAAGCGAGTAGCTGGTTGACAAATTTTCTCTTTCCATTTGTGCCTCCTGTGGGACCCAGAAACCAACAAGAAGAAAATGGGGGTAGTCCAGGTAAGTAGATGTTTAACCATACTTCTCTTCATAGTCTGTTTCATAATAAGAACTCATGTTTCAATCTTGTGATGAAAACTGTTTAATGATTTTGGATGCAAGGAAGCTTTGATAAGCTGAACTCCAGAAAGGACAAACCCTTCATAGGTGAGCAGGGAGTTTTGTGGCTTTCATACCTGGGAACAAATGCCTGACTTGGGTGCAAATATGTCAGTTATAGCTGGAGGCAGTCTGTATAGGCGGAAATACGTTTGGCAATAGTGTGACTAGTGAGATGGATTCAGTGAGATAGTATTAAATGTTGCATGTTTGGAATTGGAGGTACCATAAGAAAGGAGAAAGAGAAGAGGTACTGAATATGTTTGAAGGACATTGGACATTTTTCAAATTTGATGAAAATTGTAAATTGGTAGGTCAGAGAAGTTCCAAAAATCTGAGTCAGAATAAATATAACTACTATAGTCATACACATTAATGCAGAAAATCAGTAATGAAGAGAAAATCTGACAGGACCTTGTCAAAAAAAGATATATTACTACATATAACTGATTTTCATTGTTTTCAGTGATTATGTTTTTTAAAGTTGTCAGGAATATTAAATTAGCAAATGTTTAATCATTGTTCCAGGGAAAATATAGGATTAGGTTTCCATAAGCCTTTAGTCACAGCATTTTTGTCAGTTCATCAACATATAACCTAGTTTTATATGTTTTTCTGTTTTTTAAATCTTAAAATCAATCTGTGGTTGATTTGCAGCACTGAACTGATAGCCATTTGCACTATATATTAAAGACTTCATGTACTTAGAGAACATTACATTTTAAATGGTGAATTTGCCAGGCAAAAGCACAAAAATGAAAAACTGGTATGAAAAAGTCACAGTTTGAGAGCTGTAACAACAAAAAGTATTACCATAATCTTTAGTTGTTTACAACTGAATAAAAATGGAAAAGTAAAGAGGAACCTCAAGGACAGGTGGAGCTATATCAAAAGATCTAATATACTGGGATGAAGAGAAGAAAGAGAACAAAGCTAGAAAAAAAAAACTCCAGGGATCATGACTAAAATTTTCCCAGATTTGAAAAGAGACAACTCTTCTGAAAACTAAAGACAAGAAAATTCTTGAAAGCAGCTAGAGGAAAATCAACACATCATGTACAGGGAAAACAGTATGAATGAGACCCTCTTATCAGAAACCATGGACATTGAAAGGAAGTTACAGTTGATCAAAATACATTTTTAAGTGTGCACAAATATGCCATGACAAGAACAAGACCCATCATTTTATAGAGTTAATATGCACCAATAATCAAGGGGAAGTTGGAAGATCTCAAGCGCTGGAAGAAAATTTGTTGCCAGCAGAACATCCTAAGAGAATGACTAAAGGAAATTCTCTAAACATAAAGGAACAGATAAAAAGGAAAAAAGAAACCTTTAAACATCAGGAAGGAAGAAAGAACATTATAAGCAAAAATATGGGTAAACATAATGGATTTTCCTTTTTGAGTTTTCTGAAAGATGTTTGATGGTTGAAGTAAAATTTTAACACTGGTAAAAGTGGTTCACAATATATGTAAAGAAAATATTTGATAGTTCTATTATAAATGAGAATAAATGGATATAAAGGGAGTTGAAATTTCTGTACTGAGAATTACAATAGTTGTGAAAAAATTATTTGTATATAGTGAAATACAGAGAACAACCACTAAGAGTTAGTTAAAAACTATGGATTAAATCAAATGGTTGAACACATATAAAATTGAAATACTAAAAGAAGAAGTAAGAAAGAATTTTTTGAAAAATTAATTTTCCAAAGTTGATGACAGTCACTAAACAACAAACCAAAAAAAGCTTAGAGAACATCAAGCAGGATTAAAATAGAAGCAAACAAACAGACCCCCCCATGTAGGCATATCATACTCAAACTATATAAAATCAGTGACAAGCAATAATAAACGTTGGCAAGGATATGGGGAATGGGATATACTCAAACATTGCTGGTAGGACTGCAAATTGGTGCAGCCACTCTGGAAAGCAGTATGGCAATTCCTCAAAAAACTTGAAATGGAACTGCCATTTGACCCAGTTATCCCACTGCTTGGTATACATCCAAGGGAGTTAAAATCAGCATGCTACTCTGATGCAGCCACATCAATGTTTGTTGACAACTCAACTCAAAATAGCTAAGCTACGGAACCAACCTAGGTGCTCTTCAACAGTTGAATGAATAAGGAAAATGTGGTATATATACATGATGGAATATTAGCCATAAAAAAGGAATGACTTTATGACATTTTCCAGCAAATGGATTGATTGGGAGATTGTCATGCTAAGTGAAATAAACCCATCCCCAAAAAAAGCAAAGGGCAAATGTTCTCTCTGATACACAGATACTAACACACAACAAGGGAGAGAGGGCAAGAATAGAAGTCCAGAGTATTGTACAAAGGGTAATGAAGGAAAGGGTGGATGGGAATGGAAAAGACAGTAGAATGAATCAGACATAAATTTCCTATGTTCATATATGAATACAGCACTGTGAATCTCCACATCATGTACAACCACAAGAATGGGATCCTAATTAGAATAAGATGTACTCCATGAATGTATAGTATGTCCAAGTATACTCTACTGTCATGTATATCTAAAGAGAACAAATAAATCAATGACAAACAGTAAACCTTGAAGGTACTGTATTGTGTCAAGGAGAAACACCTTCCTTTCTCCAAAGGAACAAAGGAGAATTTACACCTGATTTTATGTGAGAAACCATGTAAGCAAGAAGAAAGCGACATTTTCAACGGGTTTGGGGAAAAAAAACAATTAACCATAACAAAGTGAAGAAGAAATAAAGGCTTTCTCACAACAAAATAAAACAGAATCCTGTAGAAATTTATTGCCAACAAACCTGTATAAATTCTCTTGTACTGCCTTTGCAACTTGTCTGTTAATTTTTCCAAAATTAAAAGCATATTTTTTAAAAACCTCCAGCCAAAAGTATCAGCAAAAGATATTTTCTCAATCTAATAAAATACATCTGTATAAGATATGTAGCTTATTGGTGAAATAGTGAACATTTCCTTCTAATATCAGGAATAAAGCAAAGATGTTTGCTTTCATCAATTTTGTTCAGCAAATTACTGAAAGTTCTAGAGAAAGTACCAGAGAAAGAAACATCATAATGTTTGGAAAGGAAAGAGTGAAATTATCTTTATTTACAGATGACACACTCATTGGTATTTGGGTGGCAAAACTCTGATAGCTGCTCTGAAATATATTATGCCAAGAGCCTTCAATTAACTTATTATTTTTTTGCCTCTGACATACAGTCATGTGTAGCTTAACATTGGAATAAAGTATGAAAAATGCATCATTAGGCATTTTCCATGTTCATAGTATGATCATTATGTATGATAACTAAGATGGCTACATCACTACGTAATACAATTTTATGTGGCCTCTGTGCCACTATTGTATATGTGATATATTTGTTGACCAAAACATGGTTATATGGCTGTACTTTATTGTGCTTTTTTGTTGTTTTTGTTTAGCTTAGCTATTTCTTGGTCTAGAGTACTTAATCTTTGTTTTCTCACTTAGGATACATCAGTGAAGGGTTCCTGCTTGTGCAACATGCCTTGGACAAGGCCATTATGCTGCATCACAGTGGCACTGCTGCAGAAAAACTGTTTAATGGTGTCAGAATTTTTGTTCAGAGGTTTCCGTACCCGATGCATTATCAAGATTTCTTCTATGTATTCGCTGGTATCTTTATCCCTTTAGTAACCATATGTATCTTCTCTATGAATCATCTTGTCTTAATTCAGTCCATTGTGTGGGAAAAGGAAAACCGATTGAAGGTAACTCCACTTTTGCTGTGGTAGGTAGAGCTTCCACAGAAAATTTTGAGTCTGGGGCAAATTTATGTAGAAGATGTATTATTTCTACACACTTAAACTAGGTAGATGGTTATGTTTCAGTGGCAGCTAAGTACTGAGCACTTACATCTTTTAATAATTACCTATAATTTTGTTTTAATTGGAGTTCTTGGTATTATTTTTAGTTTTAGTTACAGAAGACTACTTCAAGGAATATTATGGATAGAATTTAAATGCTAAATGCTCCTCTAAGACCTTTCTGAACTAAATAATTAACTGGACTCTTAAAATTATATCTAGGTTAATTTAGATATAATTCAATCCCAAGATACTGTGATTCTTGGATTTCTTATTTAAAATCAATTTCTGATTTCTGATTTTTTTTTCTTAAGTGACCTTTTCACCTTTCTTGAGTGAGTCTTTTCCAATTTTGAGTTTGGTCTAGAGTGTGTTGTGTTAAACTAGAGACTTTGTAGTTCAAAATCTAGTTATCACCCAATTAACCAATGATTTATTCAAAGATTATGTATTTATTATTGATTTATTAAGTATCTACTTTCTTTCAGGGATTCTGATAAACCATAGTTTTGAATTCTGACTCTACTAGTCATTAACTCTAGAATATCAAGTAATATTTCCATCTTATTTTCTAAATTGAACTTTAAACCTAACCTTCAGGATAGCCTCAATATAAAGTGAGAGGTTAAATGGAAGTTTTTCTTTCCCAAATCATCCAAAGTTACTGTTGAGATGCCTGACTGAGGAGATACATGTAGAGTGCTTGGTACAGTGCCTGGTCCACAGTGAGTGCTGAGTAACTATGAGTGTAGCTATTAACATCCATCATTTCTTCAGTTCATGATTCCCCTTTGTGTAATCATGACTCATGCCATTTTCTTCCTTAATTTGTTAGTGGCAGCATCACTTTATAGATCCGGCTCATGTTATGTTTTACTCAGGGCTCTTGTTACTCATCTTCATATCCACTGTCTTGCCTGCTAATCTACCTTGTACATGGTTAACAGGTTCATTGTCCTATAGCACAAAATGGCATCAGTATTTATTTGATGGCTTGCTGAACAAATTTCATATAAGCATATAAATTTTCTAAAACTTGTCACCTTGCTATTTCTCTTTTTGTTATTTACTCCCAGGAAATCCCTTTCCTTCTAGCAAAAGTTTTGACATAATTTGATGCTTCGTTTATGTTTGTTTCCTTTGACTGTAATACATTTGTTTCTCTTCTGATTAGTGAAGGTGCCTTTCTTGCCTCTTGCCACCTCCTTGGTATTTCTCTTTAATTCTCCTCTATAACACTTTTTAATCTATGCCCCCAGAGCAAGCTCTACAATCAGTCAAGCTTTTAAGATTCTGTAGTTAAAATTTTTTTCATTGAAATATACATAGATATGTGCACAAATCATACATGTGGTTGAATGGATTTATTGTAAAGAAAACATGCCCATTTTGTCGGGGCCATGTTAAGAAACAAAACACTACCAGCACCTTAAGAGTCCCTTGTACACCCTTCAAAACATTTTCCCAAAGTTATGCACTTATCTACCTTCTAAAATCATGAGTTCATTTTGTCTCTTTTAAAACTTGACAAAATTGAAGCATGTTATTTTGTGTCTATGTGATTCATTTAGCTAACTATGTAGATGTGGTTTGTGTAAGTTTTGATTCTGTGGCATGATGATATTGTTTGGGTTGTTTAAAGTTTGCCTATTATTACTGATACTTCTATGAATTATTTCTGTCTTTTTTGCTGAATGTTAGGTTATACATGTCAGCCCTTAGTAGCTAATGCTTAGGTTTTCCAACAAATTTCTATAGGTTTACACATCTACTACCAATGCATATCTTCACTAACATTTAGTATTATTGTCCTTTTCTAATTTTATCATGTCTGGTGAGTGTGTAATGCTATTTCATTGTATTGTATCAGTCATTTGCCAACCTGTTTATACTAGAAACTGTATTTCCTAGAAAAAATTCTTGCCTACATGGTTCCTTACGGAAGTCAGCCAAAATGAAATGCCATGAAATTTGGGAGGCTTAAGTGGAGCAATAAGTATTACATTCTGTAGGTTGTCATTGGTTAGAGATGTAGAAAAACAGGTGGAGGGCTACAGTCTGTCCTTATACTTTTAGGTGCTATGTCCAGCTCTCTATCAAATTGTGGCCTTAATTTGCATTTTCCTAATTACTGATGAGGTTGAGCCATATTTTTACAAATTTCTTGACCATTCATATGTATACTCACGGGTCTGTTCAGATCTCTTGATGTTTTGTCCCATTCATTATCTGATTTTTTAAAAAGATGGAACTGTAAGAACTTCGAATGTATTTGGAATACAGTTACTTTGCCAATAGATGATAGATAGATAAATAGATAGATAGATACATACATACATACATGCATACATACATACATAGTTTTTTTGCAGGTATCTTTTTCTAATGCCTTTTACTCTCACAGTGAGGCCCTTTGATAATCAGAATTTCTTAATTTTTATTCATTTTAGTTGTTGATGGACCTTTATTTTATTCATTTATTTATATGTGATGCTGAGAATCAAACCCAGTGCCTCATACATGCTAGGCATGTAGGTATGTAGTGATCTACCACTGAGCCAAAATCCCATCCCAGAGTTCTTAATTTTAATGTAAGTTGTTTGCCAATATTTTCATCTGTTACAGTGTTTTTTAATTCACTTCAGATATTTATCATTTGTTCTTCTTGTCTAACAGAAATATTGTACCCTTTGAACTACATCATCACATCCCCCCACCCCCAACCTCTGGTAATCACCATTTTAATGTGTATATGAGTTCAGTTGTTTTAGATTCCACATATAATTTGAGATCCTGGAATATTTGTCTTTCTGTGCCTGGCCTAGCTTATTTCACTTAGTATAATTTCCTCCAGGAACATCCATGTTGTCAAAAATCAGAATTTCTCTCTTTGTAAAGACTGCATATTCCATTGTGTATATGTTTTCTTTTTCTTTATCCATTCATCAGTCTTAGTGTTCAAATTTATATATCTTGTCTTGAAAGCCTGAGACTGTCTCCCACTTGATCTAATCTATTAGACTTTCAACTGAGTTTTTATTTGGTTGTTTTTCATTTCCAGGATTTCTATTTGTTACTTTTTCAGAATATCTCTTTATTGAAATGCTCTTTCTTATCTTGTATTTTCTCCTTTAGTTAATCCCTTAGATCTTCTTTTAGTTCATTTTAACAATCAACTTTTTGAACTCCTTATCCAGCATCACCTCCATTTGGATATCTGTGGGATCTAGTTATTGAAGTGTTATTAAACATTGGAGGTGTCTTACTACCTCATTTTCTCATATTGTCTGTTTTCTGTGCTGATTTTTGTGCATTCACTGAAATAATTCTCTTCTGTTTTACAAGGAATTTGTTAGTGAGCTGCTTTCTCATTACTGTGTGACCTAAGCTGATGAAACCCATCTAATCAATAAAGAAGATAATATGCATGAAATCCAACTCTGACATTTAGAGTGTTTTAATTTATTACATGTTGAGCTATTTGAGATGGAGAGATTTCTTATTCAGTCTTCCAGATTTGGATTTCCTCTTATTTTTGGAGGCTGAGTAAATACCCACACCTTCTGGGAAGTTTTTCTGGAAGTGGATGAAGCAACCTCAGCACCCCAACTCTGACACAATTCTAGGAGGCTCCCTCTATTTTTTTGGTGTGTCCCAGTACCTAATAACTTTCCAGAGGTTCAGAGGAAACAACCCCATGGACAACATGGCCTCTCCCTTGTTGGGTACCTGTCTTGTGTGCCCACCTTTAGAAATGCTTTGTGTACCTAGAGCTGTCAAAACAGGTGTACTTGGCCCGGTAAGTTTCAGGGTGCACAAGGTGTGGAAGCTTCTGGCAGAGGTGCAGCAGGCCAGTAGTTGTGGCACTAGCTGACTTTTGTGAGATACCAGGTGGCTGACCCTAGCTGGGTCCTGCATGCTGGTGGGCCTGCTTCTGGACAGACTCTCTGTTGGCTAGCATCTATGGGGCACACATCTGTGGACTGCATTTGTGGCACATGCAATGCTACTAGGCACAGGTACCTTTTGCCAGTTCCTCTGGCCTACTGTGGGGTATCCAGTATTCGATACATGCAGTACTACAGACATCAGGCTGCTTCTGCCATCTGCTAGCCACAGCTCTTACAGTTCTAAGAGCTGTGGCTAGCAGATGGGGCATTTGATGTTCCTCAGATGCAGCGCTCCTATGACTTGCTCTATGTTCTGCTCCACTCACTCCCTTCAGTCACTGGTGAGGGGAGCAGGCATGGCAGTCTTCAGCTGACAGTGATCCCTCTACAGATTGCTCAAACAACTCTTTTCAAAGGTGTTTCCTGTGACAGTATTTACTTCTGTCTGTAGGTGGAATCCTAATTAAGTGGGCTTAGTCTCCATTAAATGACTGCCCTTCACATTTTTTATTTTCAGGCAGCAATTTGAAGTAAGCTGTGCACTTCTCACTCAGTGACCCTGCAGCTCCTGCCCCAGCTTAACTCTGTCTTCTGACTTTCCTACTGTTGTTTCAAAAGTAGGTTTATTAGCTTTGCCTCCCTCTTCTCTTTGTTACCCTTCCCTGCTTAACTGCCCTGGTCAAGATTCACAGGTTAAAGAATTCTTACCTGTTTTCTGTTCTAGCAACCAGAATTTCTGAGTCCCCCCTCAGTCTCTGACTGTCCAGTATTCTGTCTTAGATTATTCCCTCTGTTATCACCTCACTGATCAGTTGTTCTCTCACTACTTCAATTCCAGACTTCAGAAGTTGAAATTTGCTACCTGGTTCCACTCTACTTTGCTTCTCTCTTTTGCACTTTTTAATGTATAGGTTTCATTATATTGAGAATATTTCCTTCCATTCTTTTTTTTTTATTTAAGATTTTTATTTGCCATAACTCTCTGTGGTTGAGTAGGGAGGATCCTCTGCCAGGAGTTTTTGTTTGTTTCATATCAGTAGGTTCTTAATTAAAATCATTAGGCTATTTACTCAGTAAACATTTTAATCACAGATTTTAGAATTGTTATTTGAAAGCTTTTTCCAAATTCATAGATACCCCAGTGTATATGATGAAGAGTAAGGAATTGGGATTAACCCAAATACAGATTGTTTAGAATTGGAACTGGTGCTGATTTATCCAGCCAGCCAATAGGCATGGCATGCATTTGCTGTGCTTGATCACCTCCATTCTTAATTTATTAAATTATTTTTCATTTAAAAACAATTTTTTATTGTTTTTCTGCATTATAAAATAATCATGCTTCCCTTCCCCATTTTCTTTTAATGTGACATATCAATTGATTTTGTATATTGAGTCCTTCTTACATTGCAGAAATAAATCCTATCTGGTCGTGGTGTATGACCCTTTCAAAATACTGCTGAGTTTGGTTTACAGTATTCTGTATTCTTTAATATTTATAAGGGATATTCATTTATAGTTTCTTTTCTCGTCATGTCTTTTCTGGTTTTGCAGTAAGGATAACGGTAACCTCAAAGAATGAGTTTGGAAGTGTTAACACCACTTCAATTTTTTGGAAGAGTTTGAGAGGGATTACTGTTGCTTTTTCCTTAATGTTTGGTAGAATTCTCAGGAAGTACATCTGATCCACGGTTGTTCTTTTGAGTAATATTTTTTTATTGATATGATCTCCTTCCTAGTTACAAATCTGTTCAGACTTTCTGCTTCTTCATTATTCATTCTTGATAAGCTGTATATTCCTATAAATTTGTTCCTATATCTATATTATGCAATTTTTTGGTATATAATTGTTCATAGTACTCTCTTATGACCCTTACTTTGTAAAATCAGAAGTAATGTCTCCACTTTCACTGTAATTTTAATAATTTATTGTTCTCTCTCTATTTTCCATAGTCTTGCTAAAAGTTTGTCAGTTTGATCTTTTCTAAGCTTGCCTATTCTCTGTTTTATTTATAGACACTCTAATCTTTATTCATTTCTTTCTTCTGCTAGCTTTGTGTTTAATTTGCCCTTCTCTTCTAGGCCCCTAAGGTATAGCTCCACTTGGAATACTGCCAAACATGTAAAAAACAAATAGTACTAACTCTACATGAAATACTCAAGAAAATAGAATGAAACACTACTTAACTCTATAGGACTGGCAGTTACTGAAAACAAACCCCTACAAAGGTAACGCTCAAAAAAATTATAGTTCAGTATCTCTGAATACTGGGATTCAGGGATCACAAATCCTCATGATTATATACACAAAAATTCTTAATGATAATTAGCAAATTATATCTAGTACTATGGAGAAAGGCATATAAGACATTATGTCTTGATGGACTTTATTCCAGGAAAGCAAACTTAGATTAACATTAGAAAATCAATTATAATTCACTGTGATAACATGTAAGGATAAAATCTAAATGATCATGTCATTCTCTAACCCAAGATTGCACCTATTTCCTCTTATGCTTTTTTCCTAAGGGTTTTATGGCTTTAACTCTTTAAATTTAGTTCTATGATAATTATTGAGTAAGATAAGGAACCAAATTCTTTGTTGTTGTTGTTGTTGTCATCCCATACATTTCTATTTCTCTCTATTTCTGTTTATATTTCCTCTTTATTAAATTTTGTTGGTGTCTTTGTAGGTCACTGACCATAAAATAAAGGTTTATTTCTAGATTCTTTCTTCTGTTCCACTGTCTGTTCTTACACTGGCATAATATAATTATAAGGATAAGTACCTCTATTTTTTAAGTATGTCTTTGTTTTTTGTTTCATTTGAAAACCAAAAGATCATTTATATGTTAATTTCCAACCTATTTTCTCCCATTGATTATTGATCTATTTTTCTATCCTTATGCCAAAAACGTACTATCTTGATTATTGTAGTTTTGCTCTAAGTTTTTTTTTTTTAATTTTCTTTTTAATTGTAAAAATGTGGAATCTAAAAAAATCACAGAAGTAGAGAATAGGAAGGTGGTCACAGCAGAGACTTGGGATTGGGGAGAGGAGGTATTAGTCTAAATGTACACAGTTACACAGAGGAATACCTTCTGGTGATCTATTGTGCAGCGATTTGTTCTTTCTCAATATTGTTTTAGCTGTTCTGGGTATTTTGACTGTCCATATGAATATTAAAATATACTTATTGGTCTCTATTCAATAACCAAAAGACAGTTGAGATTTTGAGAGGGACCATGTTTATATGTAGACCAGTTTGAAGGGTCTTGCCATCTTACGTACAATATTAAATATTAGGATCTATACAAATAAGTTTCTTTTAAAAATTTTTTTGTAGCTTTAGATGGACAGCGTGTCTTTATTTTATTTTTTCCTTTTTATGTGGTGCTAAGGATCAAACCCAGTGCCTCACACATGCCAGGCAAATACTCTGCCACTGAGCCATAGCCCCAGCCCACAAATAGCTTTGTTTAATTCCATTCAACCATGCTTTGTGGCTTTCTGTGTACAAGTCTTACACTTCCTTGTTAGATATATCTTGTCCTTTTAATGATTTTTAAAATTTGTTAAGTTTGGTTACAGTATTGATCCCTAGAAAGCTTTAAAAAGACCCGTTCTCTCTTTTTGTATCCCTATGGGAAAAAATGTGAACCATTTTTAAGAACTTTAGAAAGTATGAATATTTCCAAAGATCCTCACGTTCATTCAATGTAACTTTATTAAACATCTTGTATGTGGTAGGAAGGTACAGAATTTGCCCTTGAGGAGCCTAAAGCCATAGAATTTAATATTGATATATCTGTGAAGTTCAATGAAAATATTTAAAATAGCCTCTGAAAACTCAGACCATTTGTTTGAAGATTCTTATTGATCTTTTACATAATATTCTTAGTTAAATCCTTTTTATATATTTTGTTAGAACTCGGAATATCACATCTTTATAAACTACTAGTTCTGAAGAAAATATATTACTAATACAAGATTACTGCTGAAACTGAGCTTTCCTTTTATTTTTCATCTGAATTTTAGTGCTTCTAACTTTATAACTGAATAAAGTGTATTTATATTTCTTTACTACCTCCTGGAAGAGGACATAATAAAAAGGAAGAAAAGATTAATTTATGTGATTTATAGTTTTATTTAAGTGTTCTTCATGTCTTATCAGTATCATGTAAATTGCTGGGGAAATTATCTCTGTGTTTATAGGAATTACAGGACTTAATAATAGTTTTAATCAAGTCATTTTTTATTCTGAACCTTCCTTGTAAATTGGAGGTAATATTTACTACTTAACCCATTTTAGTTATGGACTCAAAATTGTATATTTTTTGTAAATGCATTGTGAAAACTCTAAGGCTCTGTATGGTTGTATTGTTTTCATGATAATTGATTCATTTTAACTCACCTACAGGAGTACCAGCTCATGATAGGAGTCAGTAATTGGATGATCTGGGCTGCCTATTTCTTCACATTCCTCTGCTTATATTTTTTTACCATTATTTTTATGTGCGTAATTTTCTTTGTCAAGGCAAGTGTCCATTTGACTGCAGCATGGTATAACTGAATTTTAAGAGGGGAAACAGAAGTATGATGGAAGCTCTTAAGGTCACTGGGGAATGAAACTGTGGCTTTTATTTACTCCTTTGCAGAAACTCAGAGGCCACTTAGTCTCTCAGCAAACTGTTTTTAAACCTAGATGGGTGGACAATCTTTAATAAATGAATTCTTAAGTCTCCATTGTACTGGAGAGTAGTGTTATAGTTTCACTAGGACTGACATTTAAGGATGCTTCATGGCTTCTCTTTTATTTTGTCATATTGCCACTTACAGCATGACTAAATAGACTTCCTGATTATTTCACTAGATTGATCCTGCACCAATCTTCCAGTACAGTGACCCAGTTCTTGTCTTCATCTTTTTACTGTTTTATGCCATCTCCTTAATATTCTTCAGCTTCATGATTAGCACATTCTTTGATAAAGGTGAGTCTAAAATTTCTCATGTGAAAGATTACCAGTGGTTAAACAAAGATTATATTTGGAATCTTCTTCTGAACTTCAGTTGCCACCTCATCTAAGACTACATTTTTATTGAACAGACAAATGTCATGTGCACATGGAATGATTTGAGAGGGAATGAAGAGAATATAGAGAATGAAAATAAATAGAGCACAGTATGCATGTGATTAGTGGGATCATACATGAGTGTTTTTTCTACCTTTAGTTGCTGGCTCATATATTGTATCTGTCCAACCCTCCCACCAGGAAAGACTGTTGGAGGGATTAATTTCTGCTAGTACCTGATGATGAGCCTGGTATATGTGAAGAGTAAGAAAACAAAAAAAAATTGCTTCAATGAGAGAAAGGCTCTTGCACTTAATTAACAGATGCTTATTGTTTGCTGTTTTTTGAAATATAGTGCCTGCCTCATAGAACTGGCCTTTGTGGCATGGATATACAAAATATTATTTTAGTCAGAGTTATTCAGAGGAACAGAACAGTAGGAAATTCTGGAAGATCAAAGAAAATTTACTTTAAGGAATTGGTTCAGCATGAAGGCCAAGAAGTCCCACAGTCTGCAACTGGAGACCCAAGAAAGCCAGTGGTTGAATTTCAATATGAGTCCAAAGACCGGAAAGCAAAGGGAGCTAATGGTGTAAATTCTAGTCCAGAGGCAGGAGAAGATGGATGTCCAAGTCAAGTAGGCAGTCAGGAAGAAAAAGGGGATCATTTCTCCTTCCTTCACCTTTTTGTTCTTTCTGGACTCTCAATGAATTGAATAATACCTGTCCACTCAGAGAAGGACAATCTTCTTGACTGAATCCCCATGTTCAGATGCTAATCTCATCTGGAAATAAACTCACAGACATACCCAGAAGTAATGGTTAGTCTGTATAGCCCATAGTGCTGTCAGGTTGACACAAAATTAAACATCTTAATAGACAGCAATGAAAATTAATGGAATATTGCATACATATAAAAAAGACAGATTAAAATATTCCAGGTTAAGATAGACCTAAAAATGCTTCCAGAGGAGAGAGGTAGGTTTTGAGACATTTTTTAAGGATTGGAAGATGGAAATAGGAAGTCAAATCAGTGGGTACAAATATTCATTCATTTATACCTTTGGGTTACATACTTTTTGCTGACAGAGTATCTAATAACAAGGACAAGAATTCTTTCCTTGTGCTTTGAGGATTATGTGAAAGCAATTTAAATCTGCATTTCCCAATTACTAATAAAGAAGCTTAGTATGTGTTACTAGTGTAAGTCATGTTTCCTTTTCTATAAAATCTCTTAATTCCTTCTGATATTTTGCAACTGTTGATAATATCCTTCTTTGTCTCTTGTAACAATGTTTTGCTTAAAGTCTATTTTGTCTGGTGTTAGTATAGCCAAACCAGCTCTCTTAGTTATTTGCTTGGGGTGTCTTCTTTTATTCTGTCACTTTCAACTAATTGTATATTCAGTTTTTTAAAATCCTTTCTGCTACTTTACCTTTCATAGAGATTTCAATCTACTTACATTTAGGGTAATTACTAAGAAGGAAGAACTTGTATCTGCCATTTTTTTTGTACGTGTCGTATCTTTTTTCTTTCTCATATCTTCCATTTTAATGCCCATGTCATTTTTTTTCCTATAATTTTTTTGGTTTGTAAGGGCAATTTGAAAACTATTATTAATGTCTTCAATAATTTAATTTTAATTAATGCCATTTTAGCTTCAACAATGCACAAAAACTTTTCTGTCAAGCCCCAGACTATCTTTGTTGATGTGTTCACAAATCATACCTTTATATTTCTTGCTTGTTAACATATTTATAATTATTTGTCTTTTAAATAACATAGAAAAGGAGAAAATACAAACCAAAAAGATCTTAATGCCGGTTTTAGATTCACTGGAGTACTTTATTTTTTCATATGACTTCAAGATACTTTCTCATGCCCTTTCATTGAGCTGGAAGAATCACTAAAAGGCAGATCTAAAACAACAAATTTTTGTTAATCTGGGAATTCCTTAATTTCTTTTCACTTTTTTAACAGATTTTATTTCTTTAGATGTTAGGTTGACAGCAAAATTAAGCTGAAAGTACAGAGATTTCCTGTATACCTATACTCCCCACATAGACAGCCTCCCCATTACCAACATCCCCCATGCAAATAGTTTATTTATTACAATTGGTGGACCTACATTGACACATCATAATCAACCTAACTCCTGTCAAACACTGATATTTTTACTATCT
Source organism: Glaucomys volans (assembly GCA_020662805.1). NCBI lineage: Eukaryota > Metazoa > Chordata > Mammalia > Rodentia > Sciuridae > Glaucomys > Glaucomys volans. The sequence continues at coordinate 118,521 of JAJEJO010002480.1, forward strand.
CCATAGTTTTGACTTTTCCAGAAGGTCCTGTAGTTGGAATCAACAATATGTAGCTTTTTCATGTTGGCTTCTTTTCTTTGCTAATATGCATTTAAGAGTCCTCCTTGTATTTTCATGGCTTCATATGTCATTTGTTTTTCATACTGAATCAGATTCTGTTGCTTGGGTATACCACATTTTTTCTTTTTATTCACTGAAGGACACCTTGGTTGTTTCAAAATTTTGGAAATTATGAATAAACCTGCTGTAAAGATCCATCTGCAGGTTTTTATGTGGACATAAATTTTCATCTTTTTTGGATAAATGCCAAGGAGTGCAACAGGTGGTTCATAGGCTTAGCATGGTAAAGAAAAAAAACCCTAAAAACTTCCAAAATTCTTCCAAAGTGACTTATGCTGATTTTCCATTCTTTAGGAATTATTTGGAATCCTTGTTGCTACACATTCTTATCAGCATTTAGTGTTATTAGTGTTTTGGATTTTGGACATTGTAATAATATACATAGTGGGATTTTGTTTTATTTTGTTTCATATTGTTTTGTTTTTGATAGGGTCTCACTGTGTTGCCCAGGCTGGCCTCAAACTTCTATGATCCTCCTGCCTCAACTTCCTGAGTAGCCAGAACTACAGGCATGTACCACCATGCCCAGTTTCTCTTTGGTGTTTTCTGTGGCATTTCCCCGATGACACAAAATATGGAACATCCTTTCATAAGCTTATGTGCTGTCTTTGTTTCATCTTTTGTTTGGTGTCTGTTAAAGTCTTAAAATTGACAGTTTGTTTACTGCAGGGAGCTAGGGAGCCTGAAAAACTGCAGGCTGCTTTGTTCTTGTACCACACATCTTTTATTGGGCAGTGTGAGGTTAAATCTTAACTATGGCATAACATATTGAAAACAACTAACTTGTTGCTGGCAGTTAGAAAACATTTTTCCCAATGAAATATATTTCCCAGGAAATATACACCTAAAGTATGCAGCAAGTAGTATAGTTATTTTTCTCCTTAAACAGGGTCATCCTACCCCACAAGAATTAGCCTAGGGTGAGGAGTATTTGCTGTCCTGCTGCGTTCAGCATTCCAACCTCCTTGACTTTGAACTATGCATTTGGATTCTTCAGGGTGCACTTTCGATGATGTCAGGAGATTGAAATCCATCAATATTTCCTTTTTATATTGGATTTTGTTAATTTGAATTTTTCCCTATTTCTTTTGATTAGTTTGGCTAAGAGTTTATCAATTTCGTTTATCCTCTCAAAAAATGAACTCTATTTCATTGATCTTTTGTATTTTTAAAAATCTCAATTCCATTGGTGTTGGCTCAATTTTAATTATTTCCTGTATTCTACTGATTTGGGTATTGATTTGTGCTTTTTCTAGGGTCTTGGGATGTAATATTAGATGATTTATTTGATATCTTTCTATTCTTTTAATGTATGAGCTCAATGCTGTTTTGTCTTAGATCTGCCTTCATACTGATGAAGAGATTTTGATGTTGCATCATTATTCTTATTTCTTAGAATTTTATTTCTCCCCTTATTTCTTTTGTATCCATTCATTATTCAAAAGTCTATTATTTAGTCTCTAGGTATTACAGTGGCTTCTATTTTATCTTATTATTGATTTCTACTTTCATTCCATTATGATCTGATAGAATGTGAGGTACCTATTATCTCTATATTTTGTATTTGCTAAGATTTGCTTTGTGACCTAAAATATGGTCTATTTTAGAAAATGTTCCATGTAATGCTGAGAAGAAAGTGAACTCAGTCATTGATGGATGAAATATTCTATACAAGTCTTTCAGGTCCATATTATTAGTTATATTTAATCATTACAAGGTAATCTTTGTTTCTTCTGATTAATCTTGGCTTGAAGTCCATTTTATCTGATATGAGAATAACTACCCCTGCCAGTTTACAAGCTCTTTGTGAGTATTATGTTTTTTTCCCCATACTCTCACCTTCAGTCTGTGGATGTTTTCCCTCTGAGGTAAGTCTCTTTCAGACAGCATGTGTTTTACTCAGTATTTTTTGTTGCTGTACCTAAAGGATCTGACCAGAACAACTTTAGGAGGAAAAATTTATTTGAGGGTTCATGGTTTTAGATGTCTTAGTCTATAGAAGGCCGGGTCCATTCCTCGGGGCTTGAGGTGAGGTAGAACATCATGGTAGAAGAGTATGACCCTGGGAAGCAGTTCACATAGTGATCAGAAAGCAGATCCACTCTCCAGATACAAAATATATCCTCCATAGCCACACCCCCAGTGAACCACTTTCTCCATCCACACCCCACCTGCCTCCAGTTACCACTCAGTTAATCCCATGAGGGTTAATTCAGAGATTAGGTTAAGGCTATAACCAATCATTTCTCCTCCAAACCTTCTTGCATTGTCTCACATGTCAGCTTTTGGGGGACACCTTATATCCAAACCATAATAACATATTATTTGATCTTGTTTTTTAATCCAGTCAGCCAATCTGTCTTTTTCTGAAAGAGTTTAGATCATTTATATTCAGTGTTATTCTTTTTTTATTTATTTAATTTTGATTCATTTAACACAAATGGAGTACAGCTATTGTTTCTCTGGTTGTACACAAAGTAGACTCACACCGTCTGTGCATTCATACATGTACACAGGGCAATGATGTCTGTCACACATTCTGTTATTATTCTTACACCCTCACCCCGACCCCATTCCTCCCTTCCCTCTATGCTATCTGTCCTTCCTACATTCTTGCCACCCTTCCACCCTGCATTATACATCATCATTCACTCACCAGAGAGATCACTCAGCCTTTGGATTTTTGGGATTGGCTAATCTCACTTAGCATAACAGTCTCCAACATCATCCATTTGCCTGCAAATGCCATAATTTTATTCTTTATGGCTGAGTAATATTCCATTGTGTATATATACCACAGTTTCTTTATCCATTCATCTATTGAAGGGCATCTAGGTTGGTTTCACAATCTAGCTATTGTGAATTGAGCAACTATAAAAATTGATGTGGCTCCATCACTGTAGTAATCTGATTTTAAGTCCTTTGGGTATAGGCCAAGGAGTGGGATAGCAGGGTCAAATGGTGGATCCATTCCAAGTTTTCTAAGGAATCTCCAAACTGCTTTCCAGAGTGACTGTACCAACTTGAACTCCCACCAGCAATGTTATGAGTGTACCCTTTTCCCACATCCTCACCAACACCTGTTGTTGCCTTTATTCTTAATAAAAGACAATCTAATTGGGGTAAGATGAAATCTTAAGGTGGTTTTGATTTGTATTTCTCTTATAACTAGGGATGTTGAACATTTTTTCATAAATCTGTTGATTGCTTGTAGATCTTCCTCTGTAAAGTGTCTGTTCATTTCTTTGGCCCATTTATTGATTGGGTTAATTAGTGTTCTTGGTGTATAGATTTTTGAGTACTTTGTAGATTCTGGAGATTAGTGCTGTCTCTGAAGTGTGTGTGGCAAAGATTTTCTCCCACTCTGAAGGCTCTCTCTTCACATTCCTGATTGTTTCCTTTGCTGAGAAAAAGCTTTTTAGTTTGACTCTATCCCAATCATTGATTCGTGCTTTTATTTCTTGCGCTTTGGGAGTCATGTTAAGGAAATCTGTTCCTAGGCCAGAATGATGGAAGATTTGGACCTATTTTCTCTTCTATTAGGTGCAGAGTCTCTGGTCTAATTCCTAGGTCCTTGATCCATTTTGAGTTGAGTTTTGTACAGGGTGAGAGATATGGGTTTAGTTTCATTTTGCTGCATATGAATTTCCAGTTTTCCCAGCAGCATTTGTTGAAGAGGCCATCTTTTCTCCATTGTGTTTTTGGCTCCTTTGTCAAGTATGAGATACCTGTATTTATATGGGTTTGTCTCTGTGTCCTCTATTCTGTACCATTGATCTACCTATTTTGGTGCCGATACCATGCTGTTTTTGTTACTATTGCTCTGTAGTATATTTGAAGGTCTGGTATTGTGATACCCCCGGCTTCACTCTTCTTGCTAAGAATCGTTTTAGCTATTCTGGGTCTCTTATTCCTCCAACTGAATTTCATGATTGCTTGCTCTAATTCTATGAGGTCCGTCATTGGGATTTTAATTGGAATTGCATCGAATTTGTATAGTGCTTTTGGTAGTATGGCCATTTTGACTATATTAATTCTGTCTATCCAAGAACATGGGAGATCTTTCCATCTTCTCAGACTTTCTTTAATTTCTTTCTTTAGTGTTCTGTAGTTCTCATTGTAGAGTTCTTTCACCTCTTTTGTTAGATCGATTCCCAAGTATTTTATTTTTCTAGAGGCTATTGTGAATGGTATAGTTTTCCTAATTTCTCTTTCAGAGGATGCATCACTTACGAATAAAAATGCATTAGATTTATGAGCATTAATTTTATATCCTGCTACTTTACTGAATTCATTTATGAGTTCCAGAAGTTTTCTGGTGGAATTTTTGGGTCTTCTAAATAGAGAATCATGTCATCAGCAAATAGGGATAGTTTGAGCTCTTCTTTTCCTATTCATATTCCTCTAATTTCTTGGGTCTGTCTAATTGCTCTGGCTAGAGTTTCAAGGAAAATGTTGAACAGAAGTGGAGAAAGAGGGCATCCCTGCCTTGTTCCAGTTCTCAGGGGGAGTTCTTTCAATTTTTCTCCATTTAGAATGATGTTAGCTGTGGGCTTAGCATAGATGACCTTTACAATGTTAAGGAACATTCCTACTATACCTATTTTTTCTAGTGTTTTGAGCATGAAGGGGTGCTGTATTTTGTCAAATGCTTTCTCTGCATCTATTGGAATAATCTTGTGGTTTTTGACTTTAAATCTATTGATGTGGTGAATTACATTTATTGATTTGTGGATGTTGAACCAACCTTGCATCCCTGGGATGCCACCCACTTGATCATGGTGCACTATCTTTTTAGTATACTTTTGTATGCGATTTGCTAAAATTTTGTTAAGAATTTTTGCATCTATGTTCATTAGGGATATTGGTCTGAAATTTTCTTTCCTCTATGTGTCCTTCTCTGGTTTTGGTATCCGGGTGATATTAGCTTCATAGAATGAGTTTGGAAGGGTTCCCTCCTCCTCTATTTCATGAAATACTTTGAGGAGTATTGGAATGAGCTCTTCTTTGAAGGTCTTGTAGAACTCGGCTGTGAATCCATCTGGTCCTGGACTTTTCTTTGTTGGTAGGCTTTTGATGAGTTCTTCTATTTCCTTGCTTGAAATTGATCTATTTAAGTTGTGTATGTCTTCCAGATTCAGTTTGGGTGGCTCATATGCCTCTAAGAACCTGTTGATGTCTTCCAGGTTTTCTATTTTGTTGGAGTATAGATTTTCAAAAGAGCTTCTAATTATGTTTTGTATTTCAATTGTCTTTTGTAATATTTCCATTTCCATCATGAATTTTTGTAATTTGGATTTTCTCTCTCCTTCTCTTTGTTAGTGTGGCTAAGGGTTTACCAATTTTGTTTATTTTTTCAAAGAACCAACTTTGTGTTTTGTCAATTTTTTGAATTGTTTCTTTTGTTTCAATTTCATTGATTTCAGCTCTGATTTTAATTATTTCCTGTCTTCTACTACTTTTAGTGATGATCTGTTCCTCTTTTTCTAGGGCTTTGAGGTGTAATGTGAGGTCATTGATTTGTTGACTTTTCATTCTTTTATTGAATGCACTCCATGAAATGAATTTTCCTCTTAGCACTGCTTTCATAGAGTCTCAGAGATTCTGATATGTTCTATCTTTGTTCTCATTGACCTCGTTTTTTAATTTCCCCCCTAATGTCTTCTGTTATCCATGCATCATTCAATAGCATATTATTTAATCTCCAGGTGTTGGAGTAGTTTAACTTTATCGTTGATTTCTAATTTAATTCCATTATGATCTGATAGAATACAAGGTAGTATCTCTATGTTTTTGTATTTGCTAAGAGTAGCTTTGTGGCATAATCTATTTTAGAAAAGGATCCATGAGGTGCTGAGAAGAAAGTATTTGCTTTTTGATGGATGGAATATTCTATATATGTCTGTTAAGTCTAAATTAGCAATTGTGTCATTGAGTTCTACGGTTTCGTTGTTCAATTTTTGCTTGGAAGACTGTCCAATGGTGAGAGAGGAGTGTTAAAGTTCCCCAGTACTATTGTGTTTTGGTCTATCTGGTTCCTGGAATTGAGAAGGATCTGATTGACGTACATGGATACGCCTATGTTTGGTGCATAAATATTTATGATTGTTATGTCTTGGTGATTTATGCTTCCTTTAAGCAGTATGAAATGTCCTCCTTTATCCCTTCTAACTTTGGCTTGAAGTCTGCTTTATCTGAAATGAGGATGGAAACTCCTGCTTTTTAACTCAGTCCATGTGTATGGTATGTTTTTTCCCAACCTTTCACCTTAAGTCTGTGGGCATGTTTTTCTATGAGATGTGTCTCTTGAAGGCAGCATATTGTTGTGTCTTTCTTTTTAATCCAGTCTGCCAGTCTATGTCTTTTGATTGATGAGTTTAGGCCATTTACATTTAGGGTTATTATTGAGATATGACTTGCATTCCCGGTCATTTTGACTTATTTTTGGATTTTAATCTTACTTGGTTTTTCCTTTAATTGGCTGTTCTTTTAGGGTAGTTCCTCCCTTTGATGACTTACATTGTTGTTTCTCAAATCTTCCTCTTGGAATATTTTGCTGAGGATTTTCTGTAGGGCAGGCTTTCTATTTGTGAATTCTTTTAGCTTGTGTTTATCATGGAAGGATTTTATTTCATCTTCAAATCTGAAGGTAAGTTTTGCTGGGTATAAGATTCTTGGTTGGCAGCCATTTTCTTTCAATGCTTGGAATATGTTGTTCCAGGCCCTCCTGGGCTGAGAAGTCTGCTGATATTCATATTGGTTTTCCCCTATATGTAATCTGATGTTTTTCTCTTGCAGCCTTTAAAGTTCTATCTTTGTTTTGTATGTTAGGTATTTTCATTATAATGTGCCTGGGTGTGGATCTGTTGTGATTTTGTGCTTTACCAAAGTCCTATAAGCCTCTTGCATTTGATTTTCCATTTCATTCATCAGATTTGGGAAATTTTCTGATATTATTTCATTGAACAGATTATTCATTCCTTTGGTTTGTGTCTCTGTGCCTTCCTCAATCCCAATAACTCTTAAATTTGGTCTTTTCATGATGTCCTCTAACTCTTGGAGATTCTGTTCATGATTTCTTACCATCCTCTCTGTCTGGCTGAGTTCATTTTCAAAATTAAATATTTTGTCTTCATTGTCTGAGGTTCTGTCTTCCAAGTGATTTAGCCTGTTGGTTAAGCTTTCTATTGAGTTTTTAATTTGGTTTATTGTAACCTTCATTTCAAGGATTTCTGTTTTGTTTTGTTTTTTTTTTCAGATTCTCTATCTCTATTGAAATGATCTTTTGCTTCCTGCAGTTGCTCTTTTAGCATTGCCTGCATTTGCTCTCTTGACTCCTCATTCACTTCTCGGATCATTTGAATTATGTACAACTCCCTTTCTGACAATGCTTCTGCCATGTTGTCATTGGGTACTTTTGGTATAGTATCTGGGTTTGTTTGGGATGTTTTCTTCCCATGTTTTCTCATGTTGCTAGTGTGTCTTCCCTTCTAGTAGTGTGAATCCTAGGTATTGCAGTTTCCCCTTAAACACTTATAGGGGTCCTGTCTATTTTCAGTACCTCCCCTTGAATTGAGAGATCAATATTGGCAGCACACCATATAAACAATATGTGTCCTTAATTTAAATAATCCCTATTAAGATATTAACAGTGTTGTCTTGATAAACAGAGATGAGTTCAAATTATTATCTACAACATAACCAGTAAGTTTGCAATAAGTACTGGAAATCCTAATGTTGGACAGGGAGAATGAGGAGGGGTATTGGACAAAACACTAATGAGATAAAAAGTGAGTCTATAGATATACTTTGTCATATGAATATTGGAAGTGGAATTAAAAGAAATAGGTTGTTAGCATGAGGAAAAAGAGATTCTCCAAGGAAACGGATATATAAGAGGGAGATAGAGTGATAAGCATAATAATGAACGAGAAAGGTAGGAATATAGTGGATATATTAGGAATAATCATAGTATTACAATTAATTTAAAAAATGTTCTGCGATAAAAATATACTGTACAGGTCAAACCTCTTACTTTTCAATGACCTGATGTTTGAGAGGTGCTTGATCAAGCGGTGTCCCAAGAAGGGTGCTGTCCCAATACCTCCAGGTTGGGAATGATCAATGCTTCTGGGCAGAGGCACCCTGGTGTTGATAGACGATCAGATGCAGCACAGATGCTAGACACCAGGCCAGGTTTTGGGCCTGGGCACTAGACCAAGTTGGGTGGGGGCGCAGACCTGTGCTCAGTGATGGAGACACTGGGCTTGTGATAGCCCAGGCAGGCCTGAACTCCAGGCTGGGGCCTCAGGCAGTGGCAGGTGGTTGCTCTCTCCCGGGGATGCTGTAAAATGGCACCGAAGGGCCTAAGACCCCCGCTGGGGCTGGGGACTCCAGCCGCCTCAGGCAGGAGCTCTCTCCAGGAGCCGCTGCAAAAATCTCAGTGTTATTCCTGAGAAATGATTTTTATTTCCTGACATTTTGATTTATTTCTAATGTTTAAATTGGATTTGATTCTCCTTTGATTGACCATTGTTCTTGTGTAGTTCCTCCCTCTGCTGGTTTTCATTTTCATTTTTCATTTCTTCATGAAATATCTTATTGAATATGTTTTGAAATGCTGGCTTTCCAGTTGTGAATTCTTTTACCTTTTTTTTAATCATGGAAAGTTTTTATTTCATCTTCAACTCTGAAGCTTGATTTTGTTGCACTTAGTATTCTTGGTTGGCATCTATTTTCTTCCAGAGCTTGGTATATATTATTCCAAGACCTCCTAGCTTTTAGGGCATGAGTTGAGAAATCAGTTGAAATCCAAATTCTTTTACCTCTAAATGGGACCAGTCATTTCTCTCTAGCAACTTTTATAATTCTATCTTTATTTTGTATGATCTGCATTTTCATAATAATGTTTCTTAGAGTGGATGTATTGTGTGATTTTTGTATGTTTGGAGTTCTATATACCTCTTGTATTTGAATTTCCATCTCATTCTTTAGGTTAAATGTTCTGATATTTCATTGAAAAGACTGCATTCCTTTAGCTTGTATTTTAGTGCCTTCATCTATCCCGATGAATCTTAAAGTTGATCTTTTAATGTTATCCTGATTTACTGAAGTTTCTGTTCATGGCCTCTTAATACCTTTGTTTATTGTTGGCTTTATTTTTAAGATTATATACTTAGTTTTTAAGGTCTGAAAAAATCTATATTCGATCTAATCTATTGGTGATGTTTTCCATTAAATTTTTAATTTGTCTTGATTTTTTAATTTAAAAAATTTGGTTCTTTTTCACACTCTTATTGTAGTGATCTTTCACTTCCTATTGTTTGTTTTTTTTCCTATGATCGTTCTAAATTCCTTCTCTGATGTTTCCTCCTCCTGTGCTATTAATAAAGTCTGTTGTTGAAGCATTATGGGCCATTTGGGATGGTTTGTTCCCTTGCTTTTTCATATTGTTGGTAAGTCTTCCCAACTATCAGTTTATTTCTCACTTCTTATTTTAAGCAAAGGACTATTTCGTATGCTTCTTTCTCTTGAGACCCCTGGGTGAATAGCCATATATTGATATTTTACGTTTATGTGTGACCTCTGCTCATCCCAATATCAACACCACTTTAAGAGTTGCCACCAAGTCCTATTTACTCTAATCACTTTAGAGCCAAGCCTTGCTCTATTCCACCTTATAAGAAACAAAAACTTACTGCAGTTGTTCTTTGCCATAACCTCAAATTCAGTTATAAATCTATAATACTGTTCTGGAATAGGTCAAAAAAATTAGTTGTTAAATTTAGTAAACTTACTGTAACCTTAAGTGAGGCACAAAAGAGGGGAGGAATAAAGATTTGGAAAAAGGGAGAGGGAAACAGAAAAGATGCACAAAAATAATTTACACCAAGGCTGTAGAAAGGAGAAATAGATGAATGGTGTGTATTTGAGGTAGTAGCAAATAATGCAAGAGGATAAGTAGGAGTAAGAGAAGCAAGTATAAACTAGAGCTAGGATAACAAAGATAGGAAGATTGATTCCAATTAATGCTCTAAACCATTAGATGAAATATATTCAAATGGGTTCAAAGGACAATGTTGGCTGTTGGGTTAGCAATTATGGTTCAAGCTGAAGAGTCATTTTTATGATTGAAGCTGACATTAGAATTATTTATAGTAAAGCCTGTCAAGGTGAAGAAAAATCTTATTGAATCTTGGTTTTGATTTTATTACAGTTTGGACATTTAGCAGATGTCTGTCAGTCTTTGGCTGTGGCTTTCCCTCAGGTTGCAGGGGCACAGGACCTGCTGTGAACCTCCTGCCAGCAGCTTCTGGTTTGTCAGTTCAGGGCCTGCAGCTGACTGCCCAGAGGGTGCAGTGTTGTGACATGGTTGCTTCTGTCGTGTGCAGGAGTTCAAGATGCAGGCTCTGCAGTATCCCTGTGATTGCTGTGGATCTCTGTGTGCCTGCTCCCCTCTACTGGACCTTTTTCAAGGTATTGAAGATCCTGGTGACTATCTGTGAGTGCAGAAATCCTGGTTGTGTGTTTTCCGCAGGTGTTTTGCAGTGTGGCAGTATTGCCTGGTTGAAGCTGATCTGTGGGGTGGGTATTGCACTGAAAGGTCTCAAGTGGTTCACCAGGACTCTAGGTTCTACTGCCCCAGGTTGTGAAGGTGGGCATTGATTCCCTCTGTTGCTAAGTCTGATGCAAGGTTTACAAGTATCCAAACAATGGCCTGTCACTTACCAGTTGTGATCATAGGTGGGCTGTGCACCAAAGACTGGAATCAGCCCCTTCCTTCTGCTTAGGCTCTGGTAATTTTTTGCCTGGCCAAGTGGTTGCCCTAGAGTTTACAATATACATTTATATAACTAATTCAAGTCTACTTTCAGATAATACTATTTCACTTCACTGGTAATGAGTACCTTATAATATAAATATTATTTATATTATAATTATTATAATATTATAATATTATTTATATCATATATTATAATTATATACCTTATAATATAATATATACCTTATAGTATAAATATTATTTATATT
>JAJEJO010002480.1:129681-196432 GCA_020662805.1 Glaucomys volans
ATATTATATTATAATTATACACCTTATAATATAATATATACCTTATAATATAAATATTATTTATATTATAATTATTATAATATTTATATTATATTATAATTATATATTTATATTATATTATAATATTATAATTATAACCATAATTCCTCTTTCTTATCCCTTGTATCATTGCCATCAGTCATTTCAATTATATTGAGGTATTTGGTTTGGATCTGGAATGTCCCCCAAAGTCTTGTGTTGCAAACATGCTCCTCAGTGCAGCAATGTTTAGAAGTGGGGATTTCAGGCAATTGTATCATAAGGGCTTTAACCTCATCCGTAGATTAATCTATTTGATGAATGAATCCATTGGTAGCTGAATGTACTACTGGCAGGAGGGACCTATTTGGAGGAAGGGGTACTACTGGCAGGAGGGAACTATTTGTGTCTATCCCCTGGAAGGGTTTATTTTGTCTCTGGCCCCTTCCTCTCTCTCTATGCCCTCTGGCTTCCATGAGCAGACAGCTTTTATTACATCACAACCTTTGACCATCATATTTCTCCCTTGGAACTAGTTGACCATGCAGTGAACCTTTGAAACTATGAGCCAAAATTCATCTGTCCTCCTCTAAATTGTTCATGTCAGGTATTTTGATCAGAGCAACAGAGTTCACTAATACAATAAGCATACATGTATGTGTGTCCATGTGTGTAAAAGCATCCATAATCAAATTCATGAACAAACTTATCTGTTAAATCAATTAAGTAGAAGAAATATATAGCACAATAACTATAGATAATACCCATATTCTATACCTGAAATTTTCAATAAAATTAGAGCTTAAGTATTCTTACCCATACATATGCACACATATAAACATGAGATGATGGTTGTGTAAATTAGCTTGATTGTGGAAATATATATATATGTATATTATCACATTGCACACCTTAGTGTATATATATATATTATTTTATTTGTCAGCTATACCTCAACAAAGCTAAAGGAAAGTGTTTTTTTTAAACTTTCATTTTTTCCTTTTTTGATGTTCTTCCTTTTCTCTATGTAGATCCAACTTTTTGACCTGTTTCCTCTCTCTAATGAATTTTAAATGTTTCTTCATGGCAACAAATTCCCTCAGTTTTAATATATCTGAGAATATCTTATCTTTTACTTTTGAAGAAAATTTCCCTAAGTTGGTGACTTTTTATTGTTATGCAAAATATTTGCTGTGTTCTTTCGCCTTTCTTCTTCTAGTGTTCTCATTATGCATTTGATAAATCTTTTGTAGTTGTCACATAGTCCTTGGAAATTCTGTTTTGGATTTTTCAGTCTTTGTTGTCTTTGTTTTTCAGTTTTTTAAATTCTATTGATTCAGCCTCTAGCCCAGAGATGGTTTCAACAACCATGTCCTGTATACTAATAGACCCATCAAAGGCATTCTCATTTTTGTTGCAGTTTTTTATCTCTAGCATTTCTTTTTCATTCTTTCATAGTATTTCCATCTTCCTCATCCACCTGTTCATACCTGCTGTCAATGGAGTTGTTTTAAACTCTCAGTCTGTTCATTCCAATATCACATGCCATATCTGAGTCTAGTACTCTTGTTCTGTCTCTCCAAAATGTGTGTGTGTGTGTGTGTGTGTGTGTGTGTGTGTGTGTGTGTTTGGTAGTACCTTATAGTTTTTTTCTTGACAGCTGGATATAATATTCCTTGTAATTTGGTGGAAGAGTGTGGGAGGAGGGGAAGTAGTATCTAATCCTAGGATTAGGTCTTAGTCTTTCAGGGTGCCTGTGCCTCTGGATTGTAAACCTCACAGGTGTTTCACAGCTTTCTCTCCTCCTTTAGGTAAGTGGCTGTACTGACCTGGAGTTGGATGTTTCCCTTTCTCCAGTCCACTTAGGCTCTGGTTAACTAGTTTATCCTGAGGTAAGGTCTTGTCAGGAAGAAGAGAGTGCTTTTGCCTGTTTTCAGATGTCTCTTTACTCTTTCCTTGATGGAAGCATGATGATATTTTATCTGATATTTATTGTGGGAACCCATTCATGCCCCCGAAGGTTAATGTCACAATATTGTGGTCCCTTCCCCTCTGGCTGAATCCCCCTGCAATATTAACTCTTTGTCTTATCTACACTGAGCATCCAGCAGTTTGTTAATGACAGTTCAGGTTGTCCTGTCCCAACACTGCTTTTTTCCAGTTTCTGCTGGTGAGTGTCTGCTTCAGTAAGTCATGATTTCCTGTATTTACCAGTCTCTAGTCTTGAGGCCAGCGATTAGTTGTGTGTTCTCCCATTTTGAAAATATAAAAAAAAAGTAGATTTGTGTGTTTTTCTGTTTTTTAGCTCTCATTAGGGTGTAATACTGCTTCCAAACTCCGTACACATGGAACTGAAAGTCTCTCCTTTTTTTTTTTTTTTTTTTGTGTGTGTGGTGCTGGAGATTGAACCCAGGGCCTTGTGCTTGCAAGGCAAGCACTTTACCAACTGAGCTATATCCCCAGCCCTCTCCATTTTTGAAGCATAGTGTTCTCTCATATAGAATTTATTGGTTGAAAGGTGTTTTTTGTTTTGTTTTTATGTTCGACACTTTAAAAATGCTACACAATTGATTTCTGAAAAGAAATCACTCTTGAACATTATGAGATGCTTCTCTTTTGCTACTTTCTGCTCTCTCCCCAGCTGGAGATTTTCTTTGACTTTTTTCCTCCTTGAGATTGAGCTTTGTGGGTGTGTAAATGCATCATTTTTGTTTTTCAAATTTGAGAAGTTTTCAACCATATTTCTTCAAATAACCTCTGCAACCCTTTCCTTTCTCTGTCCTTTCCATCTGTGACTCTAGTTATGCATGTGTTGGTTCCCCTGATATTTCTTAGGCTCTGCCAATTTTTCATCCTTTTTTTCTTTTTTGTTTTCTTGAGATTGATAATGTTAATTGTACTGTTTTCAACGTTGCCAATTCTTCCTTTTCTCTGCTCAAATATGCTGGTAAATTTTCATTTATTTTTCAGTCTCAGAATTCCTTTTTGGTTCTCTTTTATAGTTTTTATCACTTTAATGTTAATCTCTCACTTATCCACTATTTTGCTCCTGTTCCTTTAGGTATTTGAGCATATTGAAGACAGTTTTTTTGTACTCTTTGTTTAATAAATCCAATCTCTACACTTCCTCAAGGATAGTTTTTTTCTTTTTCTAGTGAATTGGCCATACTCTTGTTTATTTGCATGCTTAAACTTCGTGAAAACCTTAATATTTTGCATATTCTAGTATATATATGTGGTAACTCTGAATATGAGAGTCACATTTTTGGAACCCCTAATACTCTAAATCATATCTGGCTTTTTTTATCCCAAGTTTGTCTTTCTCTATTCAGGAATCCTTCTTGTCTCCTCAAAATGCCTGAAACCACAATCTAGGTATATTCTAATTATGCCAGTAGTTGTATTTGTATTTAAAATTTCTTAGGCTGAGTGGTAATATATAAACTGTAAATTTTCCATTAAATTTTATAATGTTCAGTCATAACATATAGAATGATAAATTTCAAGGAAAAAAAGGAGTTCCTTGAGTGTTTCATTTCAGGCTTCTCATTGAAAAATATTTTGAGCACCTACTATGTTCCAGGTACTGTATTATGTGCTGAAAGAAGTACTGGTGAACAAAAAGAAATTTCTCTTTCTCATAGAGCTTATTTTAGTACACTTTTATAAAAAAAACAAACATATTTATATTTTTGAAACCTGCTTAAATTTGCCTTATACTTTCCTTCTCACTTGCAGTCAATTTTGCTATTGCTCTGGGAGGTTTCCTTTTCTTTATCACCTACCTTCCCGCTATTAGACTCCTTATCAACTCTGGACAGATGACATTCAAGCAGAAACTAATTTTCTGCCTCTGCTGTAATGTTGCAATGGCCCTGGGATTTAAATTCTTACTTGACGCAGAATCAAACAGTGAGTATTTATCTTGTAAATTTTGCCATGTTTTAGTAGATATATCTTTAATATCTTAATGAATACTCACAGTTTTAATTTTGATTACTATCACTAAACTGTCCTTCAAAAGCTTATGCTACATTTTACCAACACCTATAGTATAATAGTATTACTGTTTTCATATTCTCTCCAAAAATTTAGTGCAAGTCTGGTAGAGCTTCTTCCTTTTACTTTTGGATTTGCCATCTGCTGTCTGTGGTAGAGTTGGAAATGACACTCTACACTTAGTAGCCTCCTTTTTCCTTTTTCTTTCAGTGCAGCATACATGCAAAAAACTTGTAATTTTCTGTCTTACAGTCAGTATCTATCCCTACCTTTCCATGATTGTTTTTCCAAAATTATATATCCAGTAAACATTTAGCATGAAAAGGGGTAGAAAGAGAGGAGCCACCATCTTACTCTGCAGGTCTGCTTATTTTTCTTTAAGCATTTTTTTCCCCCTGTATTTTTGGTATATTTTATTTTTGTTTCAGTCATTTTTAATTATTTGTTTGGGTATAATGATTATAATCATATAATTGCTTTATATGATTACTTACTCAGATGCCCTCTGGGTCAACCTAAACTCTAAGGGTGTAAGAAAGAGACTGATTCTACTAGTAATCTTCAGAAAGTACCAGCAAATTATTTTCTTCACTATTTAATTATGATGTAGCTGGATAACTGTTTTAGTCTCATTTGCCATCTAAGTAAGTGTCTTCTATTATGTCTTAGAAACTGGAATTAAATGGAATAACATATTCTCATCAACCAATCTGGACAATTTTTTATTCGCATATGTACTGGGAATGTTTTTATTTGATACTTTCTTGTACGGCCTTGTGACCTGGTATATAGAAGCTGTCTTTCCAGGGCAATATGGTGTGCCCAAGCCATGGAACTTTTTCTTGAAGGTGAGTTCTAATGCATGTTATTCATAGAACCATAGTCCTTATGAAGTGCTTTTTTAAATATCTTAAAAACCATCATAAGTTAATTCTGCACTGTCTGTAATTGAATCAATAGATGAGGTAAAAGAACTATTCTTACACTCCAATTTCACTAATTTGTTTTAGCTTTTTCCTAACATACACTAAGCCCTCACATATATGTAAATATATGTATAGATATAGGTGTATGTGTGTCCGTCGGTCTGTGTACTCACAATCTGCTTTATTTTCTTGTTTAGCCAAGAATCTATGAATCTTAGAGTCAGAATCATAGAAAAACTGGGAGCATGAATATCTTGACTTCTCATTATTTTCCCATATTATCTTTTTTTGGGGGGTCTTCAGAAATTATGTAATACGGATGACAGTTTTAATACTTTTCAATTGTAGCATTTTATATCAAGGTTTTCTTTCTTTTTTTTTTTTTTTTTTACTTTTTCAGTTGTTGATGCACCTTTATTTTATTCATTTATTTACATGTGGTGCTGAGAATTGAACCCAGCACCCCACACATGCAAGGCAAACACTCTACCAGTGAGCCACAACCTCAGCCCCTATATCAAGGTTTTCATAATGTGTAATACAAACAGAGACATTTAAAGTAATGTTTGATGCTTAATATTTGACTCACATTGCTCAGAAAAGATCAGACAGAGAGTGAAATAATTCTTTTACTATTGGATTTTTTTTCTCCCTTGAACATTTAGGACTTTAATATAATAGCCTGCTCCTATGCCATTGGATTCAAATTCTACCAATTAGCTCCAGAATTTAATCCAAGGAATTTTCTGGAATCCTTCTCAATACAAATGGCCTGTTAACGTTACCTCCTGTTAATACAAATGTTAACATACAGAAAATGGATTATAAAACTACATTAGTATTTTCTAATGTTTCCTTTTCATTGCCATCACAGTGATATTATTTTTATTCCCTTCTTAGAGCTCTTACTGGTTTGGGGAACCACCTAAAAGCTCGTTTGAAACAATTCAACCTAATGAGATTATTGAAAAGAAGTATTTTGAAGCTGAACCTACTGATTTGGTAGCAGGTATCCAGATCAAACACTTGTACAAGGTATTATTTCACATACCTCTTTTTCTTAATGAAACTAATACTTAGCTTGCATTCATTGTAAATGTTCATTATTGGAAATACAAGAAAAAGATCAGATGCAAATAAAAGGTTGTAGTTATAATGTCTACTTCCTTTGGGAAATATCAAAAGGAAATTTGTACAGTATATAATAGAGTCACATCTTTCTTTCTATAGAATAGAATCAAATTGCCTGTAAACTATAGTGGAATGGTCTACTCTACAAATTCTCTCTTTTTAAAATTCAGGGTCAAGTGAAGCTTGATATTTTGAATACGTGAACATAAGTTTCTGTTTACAAATATTTTGTATTCATCTATTTGTAATCTGCCTGGGCACTTGATTGGGGGTGGGGGTGGACATTCTCAGTTTATTTGGATCATCTGCAGGTAGGCATTATTCAGGTAAATAGGTTTTATGGCATTTCCTTGCCTCTCAAAGGTCTACTTAAACTTGACCCACCTTCTAACTCCACAGCTTAGCTATAGCGAAAGCCTTCCTGAAAATTTGGCTACCTCTGTGGAGTGTTTATACTGTCATGATCCCCTCTACTTTCTTACGCAGCAGGATGTCTCTATTTTGGTTACATTAATCCATATGTAAAACTTGGTCTCTGGTGTCAGGAGATCCTTTCATATCATTCTTGTGAGTATTCATAACCTGGAATATAGATGAATGCTAAATGAGATTTGCTCAAGAGACACATGGGCTATGACCATTTCCCCAGATCTGCATACCCTTTTCTCCTTTCATTTCTCTATTCTTTTCTTGCTTGCCCCTGAGAACCTCCTCTAATTGCCAAACACTTCACTGCTCCCCATATTTCCCCCAGACTTGCATATCCAGGATCATAACAAAGTTCAGAAGAACCAAGGACCTTGTATCTTTTTTATTCACTCATTCTTGGCACTGCAGAAATTGTAGTGAAACAGCAAGATGTGGTTCATGCACTTGAGGAATTTATGTTCTAGTGTGAGTAAAAGTAACAGTAATTAAATAAACATGATAATTATAATATACAATAAATTTCATTAGGAAAATTAAAAGAATGTAGAAATAGAATGGAAAGGAGAAATATTTCAGGTAGGTTATCCAATGAAACCTCTGAAAATATGGCCATTGTAAATGCTGATCACCCTCTATAAAAATAACCTCAGCTGAGTAGAATCATCTCACCCCAGATAAGGCTGTCTCTGGGTCAGCTTAAACCAAATGACTGCTCAAAATGGGAGATATAAAAGCCCAGCTCTTTCCTCCAGCTCAGGTCAGTTCTGAATAGTCATCCAAGCTACACAGTTCTTTGTCAGTTTGACTTTGTTGTTACTGTACTGCAGTCCAACTATTCTGTCTCCTAAATCTGTATTCTTCCCTTCTTCACACAGATGTTGGACCCAAGAACATTCCTATATGCCAATCTCTGTCTTATATAAATGGAACCTAAATAGTGATTATTGGTACACAGAATTGACTGAGAAAGCAGATGGTGAGAAGTAGACTGTGGTAGAGGGTAGCAGTACAATATTTATAGGTGATGAATTGAGATGGTATACCTGGGAAAAGAAGGGCATAAAATCTAGTGAGCTCATGAGGAATCATATAAAAAGTCCTCATCCTCAACAACCAAAGAGCAGAAAAATCTGAAAACTAAGCTCCACATTTAATTAAGAATAAGAGACCTCTAGAGAAGATTAGATCTTCTCTTGCCACCACAAAGCCTTGTTTAGAATGAGAAATCTAGGACCCCCAAATTTTCTCCTTAACCTTTAACCTACAGAAATGATCTACTCCTCCCTATTAAGACGAAGTATAGCCCTTCTTTCAAATATACTACAGTGGCCTCTTCCCCACAAGACATACACAATTCTGGCCATTAGCAAAATACCTTGTATTATGTTATAAGATATAATGCACATCCTCCAAGTTGACCTTCAGTGACCTACATTTCCAAATTTTCATGCTTCTGAATAGTGTTGACCTGGGTGGTCAGTCAAAAACTTCAGAAGTGGCATAGTCATAAGACCAAGACTAAGTCATGAAAGGAATTTAAGCTTTAACTTTGGTCTCTTAGATTGCTTACTCTGGAGGAGTGAGCTTGCATGTTATGAAGATACTCAAGCAGTCACCTAAATTACTAAGGGAGGCACTTGTGGGATGAACTAAGCCTTCCCTTCTACAGGCAGCACCAAATTGCCAACCATATTAGTGAGCTACTTGAGAATAGATCCTCCAGGTTCAGCCAAGCTTTCAGATTACTATATCCCCAGCCAACATTTGAATGTTGTATTAGTTGAGCTTCTCAGTTGTCAGACTGGGAGCAAAAGCTTATGTTGAGTATAGTTAAGAAACTAAGCAAATATTTGTTGTTGGTTTACTACATTTTGAGTAATTTATTACTCAGCAGACAATAACTAAAACAGGTACAGATTTTGGTGCCTGGAAGTAGGATGCTGCCACAGTAGTTGCAACAAAAAGGTAGTAACTGATAGAACCTTGAGGAGAGTATTGGTAAAGCATAAAGGGTCTAGAATAGACTGATAGCAGAAGTCCTGTGGTCTTGGAGGTGTCTGCCATTGAAGACTTGAGGGGAAGTGAAGAATTGTTACTGAAAACTAGAGTAAAGAAGATCCTCATTATATATCGTTAGTTTGTCAACATCATCACTTGCAGTAATGAGAAACATAGAAAATGTTCCTAATGAGCTGGTTGATTGATCTAAGGATGTTTCCAGGAAGATTGGGGAAGGAACTACTTAACTTCTTGTTGCCTTGGAGAAAAAGGCAATAAATGTGAGAGAAGAGAAAGAAACTGAAGAAAGAAATGTAAAATATAAAGAATCCAGGTATTGGTCGTGAGGATTCCTAGCTTCTCCAGATAGTGGGTGCTGTTGAAATTCTTTTAAAAATGTCTTTGAATCAAAGATCAATTCTTAGTCTCTGTTAAAAAATATGATTTAAAGTTGAAAGCCAAAATTGTAAAAATATTTTGTCACAAGACTTCAAAAAGTTACAAAATGGTGCCTCATAGGATTATACAATCACATAATAGAAAGTTTAACAACATAGGAAATTGTCTATCAGGAGCTTTAGCAGAAACCAAAGGTAGAGAAAGATGTCTTAATATATCTGTGGGTATTTTGTAACTGAGATTGAATCCAATGTTTTATATGAAGTTTTGCTAGAAGAAATTATACCAACTTGAAATGTTAAAAAGTAAAAAATGAAAAGAGGCCTTTGGCCTTCAAAATTCAATAGGTGGAAAACAGTTGACTTCAAACAGGGGCTGCCTTTCATTGAAAAGGAAGCATAATTCATGAGGCCCAAAATCTGGAGCCAAAACCATGGAGAATCATTCTCTGATCTTGAGTCCTAATCAAGGAACTGCCAACATACCAAGGAGTGGATTCAGAATTTCTATTCGCTCTTGTGTTTCTTGCTTTCCCCTTTTTAAAAGAAAGTGTGTATAGTGGGTAACATGTTTATCTCCCACTATTTTATATTAGGTTTGTGGGGGAGAGTGGAGGATGATAGATTTCATGTTTCTTTGATTCACAGGTCATCAGATTGAGAGAACTCTAGAAAATGTTTTCAAGAAACTATAGCACATGAGCCTCATTCACTCCTTGACTTAATTTAGGCTACAGAACCCTGGTCTTTGAGCTGTTGCTTCACCTGAGAGCAGGTGAAGGTATTTTGCATGTAGGAGGATATGAATCATTAAAAACAAAATGTAGATTCTAATTAGCATCCTTCATGTTGGCCCCCAGCAAACCTCTTTCCCTTGCATGTATTCACACTCTGTACGTTTCTCCCCCACATTGAATATGGCTAACCTGTGTGACCTGGGTAACACTGTAGAAGTGATGGTACATACTTTAGTCAGCTTTTTCACTGCCGTTGCTTAAGGACCCAACCAGAACAATTGTAGAGGAGGAAAGTTCATTTGAGGGCTCACAGTTTTGGAGGTCTTAGTCCTCAGGTGAGGCAGAACATCATAGTAGAAGAATGTGGCAGAGGGAAGCAGCTCACATGGTGATCAGGATAAAGAGAGAGAGAGATATCTCCAGTTGCGAGATACAAACATATACCCCCAAGCCACACCAAATTCCCACCTCCTCCAGCCACACCCACCACTTCAGTTACCAATCAGTTTATCCCTATCAGGGGATTAAGTCACTGATTGGGTTAAAACTCTCACAACCCAATCATTTCTCCTCTGAACCTTCTTGCATTATCTCATATGTGAGCTTCTGGGGGGGCACCACATCTAAACCATAACGGTACATGATTTCCAAGAATGGGTCATAAAAGGCATTGCGACTTTTGCCTTAGTCTCAGATTTCTTGCTTTTAAGTAGACCACTATATATTTTTAACTTCTCTGGGGAGTTACTCCTATAGACAAAACTGAGACTTCACAAAACAACCAGCACATGTGAATGAGTCTTCTTGGAAGTCAAGTCTTCTGGTCGCAGTCAAGCATTAAGATGACTACATCGCAGGTCAACATTTTGACTACAGTCTCAGGGATCCTGAAACAGTCCAAGCAGTAAGAAGTGTACTAGCATCAATGAGAACTGCTGTTAATAAGGGGAAATACTATTGCTGAGTCCAGAACGGGACTCATTGATAGCAATGAAAATAATATGATTCTAAAGTCATGGAGACTGGTTGGTGGCACAGGCATGAACACATTTTCTAAGAATTGATAAGTATGGAGTGGTAGCCTAGAGAACTTGATCCACAAATGGTGATTAATACATAGTTCCCTTTAGGCAAGGTAGATGGATAGCCAGTAAAGGTTCTCTTGAGCCATGCAATCAGAAGAAAGGATGAGTGGATCATCAGGAGATGGAGTATAGGCACATAATACCAGTCTGTGATCTTTTACACAGTTTCCAGGTTTCAGAGCTGATGTCTGTTGACAGAAGGAGGGGCTTGGGTGGTAAGAAGAAATGCCCTGAAACATCACAGCAAATGTATGTGACAATGCTTACCATAGTGCATTTGCAAAGGGAAGCTAATTTCTTAGATCCAAAGCAACATCACAGTCCCCTTGTTAGGGCCAGGAATACATGCAGAATAGACAGTAAATGGATTCGGTCCTGATCTAGCTTATATGGGTACATTGGAATCTCATATCCACCGGGTGGGCATTTACACAGTTGTCTTTGGAAAAGAAATACTTGGTAGTTGTTATAACCCCTAAAATGATTCCATGCCTCTGGGGTAGAGCTGTTGTACTAGGGAAGGTCATATGGAATTCTTTGAAACTACCTAATTCCACTGGTCAAGATGGTAAATTTGGAACAGTATCTCTGGGAGGAGTGGAAGAGATTAAAGCTATCTTTAAGCAATGTATGAGTAGTGGTCCCTCATTATATTATGATTTAACTGAACACTTTCTTCCTTGCAAAAATCCATCCAGATGGGTTCTAAGAGATGAGAGTGGATCTGTTACAAACTCAGTAGTCCACCCAATTGCAGTTGCTGTTCCAGATGTGGTATCTTTTATCTGTGATAGGCCTTTAACACAACCTGAGGACATGATACAGTGCCATTGATTTGGAAAATTCCTTTTTCCAACACCATCAGAAATGAGTATCAAAGATCTTTTTTTTTTCATTTGAAATGGGAAATAATAGTATACATTTACTTGCTTATCCAGTGTTATAAAAATTCCTTGGCTCTCATTTCTAACATAATCTGATGGGAACGTGGCTAGCTATTCATCTTACAGAGCATTACTGATTTGCTGTATTGATGACATCATTTTAATTGGACCAGATAAGCAAGACATGACAAGTACATTTGGAGGCCTTGGTAAGACATGTATTCTGAGGAGGGGCAGAATAAAGCCTATAAATATTTGGGGACATATCAGTAAAATGTTTAGGAGGTAGTAGTCTGGGTTCTGCTAGTATTTCCTTTCCAAAATAAAGAAATACCTCTCACTATGAAAAAGGAATTATTATGCTGCTTCGTATTTGTTTTTGTAAGCTTTTTCACCACTGCAACTGAGAGACCCGATGTGAACAACAGTAGCAGAGGAAAGGTTTATTTAGTGGCTAATGGTTTCAGAGGTCTCACTCCATAAGTGACTGGCACCATTCCTCAGGGCTCTTGTTGAGGTTGAAAATCATGGTGGAAGAGTGTCGCAGAGCGAAGCAGCTCACATAATGATGAGGAAACAGAGAGACTCTACTCGCCAGATACAAAATATATATGCCAAAGTTCTGCTCCACAGTGGACCACTTCCTCCAGGCACACCCCACCTGCCTCTAGTTACCACTCAGTTAATCCCATGAGGGATTAATTCACTGATTAGATTAAAGTTATGACCCAATCATTTCTCCTCCAAACCTTCTTGCGTTGCCTCACATTTAAGCTTCCAAACCAGAACAGTATTTTGAAAGCAGCATATTCTATACCTCTTAATACTAGTTTGATTCCTATATCAAACAACACAAAGGCTGCCAATTTTGAATAAGAGTCCAGAGTCAGAAAGGGCTGCTTGGGCATTACAACTCAGCAGACTTTATGGTATTAGTGGTATCATGCTAGAAAAATATATCATTGATTTTATGGTTAAGCATCAGTAGGAGACTATCAATGAAGGCCTCTAAGGATCTGGATCAAGGCCATGCCATCAGCAACTGATCAGAGAAAGACACCTTTCACAAATAGCTGCTGATGTACTGTTGGCCTTGATAGAGATGAAGCAGCTAATCATGGCACACCAAATAAACATTTGTTCAGGCTGGCCATTATGAGTTGGATTTTATTAGACTTACCAAATTAGTAAGGACAGGCAAGGCTAGTGGCAATCCATTATAGAAGTAGTGCCTCAAGGATTGAACATGAACAGAGTCAAAGGACATGAGTAAACTGTAAGTAGGGCGTCTGGATTCTCATATCATCTACTTCAGTTTCGTCAGTGCTTCTTTCTCAGCTCACAGCTATGGCTGTATTAGGGATCCATCTTAACCAACTCACAGAGGAGGAAAAAGCTTGAGCTTGGTCCATGCTGGCACATGGGTAAATGCCAGAATTTAGCAGCTACACTGGTACCCCAAATAATAAACCTTGAAAGATGGAGAGGAATTCTTCATAAAGGACAAAGCTTCAGAACATTCACATGGTCATCTCCTTTGTGTAGCATGTCTCCAGATCGCTGAACTCATGGGCAATGGTAAATATTCTAGAGAATTGGTCCAGGGTCTTAGAAGAAGAAAGACTAGAAGATTGGGGATGAGGAACTCTAGGATTGAGGCATGACTTGTCGCTCAACTTGAAAGAACATTGTAGGGCCACTTGAGCCTGAGAATTCATCCTGGAATCTCCTGAGGCCTTGGAGTAACTGTACTATAGCTTATCTTTACCCACTGTCTTATCATCTTCCCAGTCCTGGTCATGTGAACAGTCCTTTAAAATATTTCTACCTGCTGGAATGGGAGCATAGTTCAGAGGTAGAGTATGTGCTTAGCATGCATAATACCCTGGGTTCAATCCCCCAATCCCCAGCACTAAAAAAAACTTCCTACATTCTAATATGAGAACAGCTTTTGTGGAACTCAAATGTGTATCAATGGACTGAGACAAGAATGAAAATGGATCAGATAGTTGAAAAATTAGGGACATAAATTCAAACAAAATTCCAAACCCTGAAGTAGAAGGAACAGGAGAAAACAAAAGTTGGAAGTGAAAGAAGAAAAGAAAGTGTTATGAATTTTGAGATGTATCAAAGCATGCAGGGGGCCTTGCGAGCTATGGAAAAGTTTGTATTTTATTCTTTTTTAATATCAAGTAATGGTCAGCAAATGTATGAAAAAATGTTCAACATCTCAGCAATTAGGGAAATGCAAATTAAAACTACATTGAGATTCTTCTCACTCCAGTCAGAATGGCACTTGTCAAGAATATAAATAATAATGTTGGTGAGGATGTGGGTAAAAAGGTATACTCATGCATTGTTAGTGGGACTTGAAATTAGTGCAGCCACTCTGCAAAGCAGTGTGGAGGTTCCTTAAAAGACTAGGAATGGAGTCACCATATAAACCTACTACAACACTGCTCCAAAAGATTTAAAATCAGCACACTACAATGATACAGCCACATCAACGTTTATAGAAGCACAATTTATAATAGCCAAGGAATGGAGCTAACCTAGGCACCCTTCAGCAGTTGAATGGATAAAGAAAATATCTTATGCATACACAATGGAATATTATTCAACCATAAAAAAGATTGACATTATGGCATTTGCTAGTATATTGATGGAACTGGAGATTATCATGCTAAGTGAATAAATCAGTCTCCAAAAGTCAGAGGTTGAATGTTTTCTCTGATATGTGAAAGCTAATCCAAAATAGAGAAGGTAAGATTAAAAGAGAAGAAAAAAAGGAAGGGAGTAGACCAAGGGTATTGAGGATGAAGGAACAGGAAAAGGGAAGAACAGTAGATAATAAATCTGACTGAACTTTCATATGTGCATGCAAGATGTGGCACAGCGGGAATTGGGTGGAATTCCCACTGTGGAATTGGGTGTATTATCCACAGAACACTAAAGAAAAAAAGTAAATCGTAAGTGGATTGAAGAGGGATGGTAGGGTGGAGGGTGGGGAGGAGGGGTGCTGGGGTTGGGGCTACTGGGGACTGAATTGCAGTGGGTTGTAGTCCATGCTTTTGTGATTATGTCAGGGTATATCTTGGTATTGTATATAACTTTTAAAAAACGAATAAATAAAAAATGTATCAAATAATCACTATAGGCCTTTATGAAGGAGAGGAGTGTGATCTGGTTTGAAAAGATCACTCCAGCTGCTGTAAGGAATATGATTAGAAGGAAGGCAAACTGAAGGCTTTTATCATAGCTCAGATATGGTGTTATGGTAGCATGGACTATGCTGAAGACAGTGGAAGTAGGTTGGATGTTTGTGATTGAAGGAAAGGAGGAAACTAGTGTACATGTTCATTTTGTGACTTAAAAGGTTGATGAGTGGAGTAATGATTGGCTACTGGAGACACTAAGGATTCAGGATTTCTTTGGTTTGTTGATTGATCAATTTTTAAATGAAAGTGTGGGAAATGAGGAACATCATTTTGAATATAGAAAATTTAAGCATTCACCCATAGAGATTTCAAATAAGTAATTACACAAGCCTTATGCTTTGTTCTAGTGAGAAGACAGGATCAGGGCACCTAGCCATCATTTGGAGTGAAAAGACAAATAGTATTTTATTTTCTCTCACACAGATCTTTGTCTTTATTAACCATCAATGGGTTGTATTAGAAGGAATATGTCCTTTAATTTTGAATGACATGGGCTTGAATCCCAGCTCTTCCAATTATGTATTATTTCTTAAACTGTTTTCACCTCTTTCATGTTTTTTGGCATAATTATACATAATTGTGGAATTCATCATGATCTATTTGTGTCTGCACAAAAGATAACTTGATTGATTCCATTCCACAGTACTTCACCTTTCCCTTCCCCTCCTGCATTCCCTTATCCCAATTCTCTACACTACTGGTCTTGCTAATTTCTTAATTGGTGCATTATAATCATACCTAAAAGTGGGATTCATTGTGATATATTTGTACATGCACATAGCATAATTTGGTCAATTTCATGTCCTAGTATTTCCCCTCCCTCTATTCCACTGTTCTCCCTTCTGTTTTAATGAGGTCCCTTCTTTATTTCTTTTTTATCTTGATCTTTATATGAGAGAAAACATTTGACTCTTAACATTATTTCACTTGGCATGTAATTTTCTAGTTCCATCTACTTACTATTTAATGACATGATATTGTTATTCTTTTTTATTGGTTCTTTTTAATTACACATGACAGAGGAACCCATTTTGATATAATTATACAGCAGGGAATATACCTTTTTTTCACAATATAGATTCACATGATTCATATAATCTTACATATACATAGGTAATACTGTCCTCTCAGTCTACTGTCTTTCAGTATTGTTGTTCTTTATGACTGAGTAAAACTCCATCGTGTGTGTGTGTGTGTGTGTGTGTGTGTGTATCAATCATGTTTTCTTTATCTGTTTATCTGTTGCCAGACACAGCCAGGTTCCATAATTGGCTCTTATGAACTGTTCTGCTATAGTCATTGGTTGTCATATGTCACTGTGGAATGCAGATTTTTTAGATAAATGCTAAGGAGCAAAATAGCTGGGTCCTATGTTGGTTTCATTCCTAGCCTTTTGATAAATATCCATAATGAATTCCATAGTACTTGTACTAATTTTCAACCCCATCAACAGTGTATAGTGTTTTCCCCTCATCCTTGCCAGCATTTATTATTTCTATTCTTGATGGCTACCATTTTAACTGAAGTGAAATGAAATCTCAGTGTAGCTTTGATTTGCATTTGCCTGATTGCTAAGAATGTTGCAACACTTTTTTTCATAAATTTGTTGGCTATCTGTTTAGTTCATTTGCCCACTTATTGATGAGGTTATTTGTTTGTGTTTTGGTTTTGGTTCTCTATATATTCTGGATATTTTTGTTTATTTGTTTTTAGAGGAATAGCTGGCAAAGATTTTCTCCCACTGAAGCTTTTTAATTTGATGGTATCCCATTTATTGATCTTTGATTTTAGTTTTAGGAGTCTTTTTTAAGGGAATTGAGACCTTTACCTATATGTTGGAGTGTTGACCCTGTGTTTTCTTTCAGCACTTGCAAAGTTTCTGGTCTCATTCCTAGGTCTTTGATCCATTTAGAGTTGACTTTTGTTCAGAGTGAGAGATAGAAATTCAGTTTTATTCTTCTACCTATGTTTACTGAGTGTATGTGTGTGGATTTGTCTTCTATTTCTTCTATTTGTTCTATTCTTTTGTTCTTCATATTTGTTTTTATGCCAGTATCATACTGTTTTTGTTACTTCAATTTGAGGTTGAGTTGTGATGTATTGCTCATCTCATTTTAATTAAATATTAACCAAAATCTTCTTAAAAGTTTATATAGCATTCATGTCTGCTCAGAGTAAGAGAAAATCCATGTACCATCTCTCCTTGGAAGTTTCTATCTTTTCTTAAATTTCAGGCTAGTTGTTTGCCTGCAAATCTCACCTGTCTGATGGGTTGGAGAAAAGTTCTGGTTTTGTAAATTATTCAGCTTCTATTTGTTGCCAGAGTGGAAATGTTCTTTCCAGCTTTTTGCACCCTAAACAGAAGCACTGCTAGTCTACCCAAGGGGAATTTCAGATAAACATCTATGTGCAGGTTTTTATTGGCATTTCTCCAAATTAAGACAAAAACATGGACCAAAGAAGATTGTGGCATTATCAACTTTTTTTTTTTCTTTTTTTTTTGGTACTGGGGATTGAACCCAGGGGCACTCCACCACTGAGCCACGTCCCCAGCCCTATTTTGTATTTTATTTAGAGGGTTCTCACTGAGTTGCTTAGGGCCTCGCTCAGTTGCTGAGGCTGGATTTGAACTCGCAATCCTCCTGCCTCAGCCTCCCAAGTGCTGGGATTACAGGTGTGCGCCACTGCACCCAGCCTGGCATTATCAACTTTAAGATGGTAATTTAAGGGCTGGAGTTGTGGCTCAGTGGTAGAACGCTTGCCTAGCACATGTGAGGCACTGGGTTTGATCCTCAACACCACATAAAAATAAAGAAAGAAAGAATTATATCCAACCACAACAAAATTTTTAAAAAGGGATTTTAAATAAAGCAGGAACAGATGAAATTTTCAGAGGATATTTGTAGATCTATTGTGAGATTCTTAAAATTCATGTTCCTTCAGAAATTTTTTTGTTTTCACACTTTCATCTTTTTTATATTTTTTTCTTTATAAGATTAATGATATGGTCTTATTTCTTCTATAGATAATTGATATGAGTGCTTGTTCTTCCAAAGTGATTGTGATAGATATATAATTATATTTGTGGTTTTCCCACAGGTATTCAAAGAAAATAACAGTATCAAAGTAGCAATAAAGGACTTGACTCTGAATTTATATGAGGGACAGATCACTGTTCTTCTAGGACATAATGGGGCAGGAAAATCCACTACTCTTTCAATTCTCTCAGGTGTGTGTTCAGCTCTCTTAATGTCTTCACCCATAAACTGTAAATAAAACAAACTACTCAATAAAATGGACAAAAGAACTAAACAGGAACTTCAAAAAAAAGAAGGAAAGAAAGAAAAAAAAAAGAAAAAAATCACAAATGGCCAAAAAAATATGAAAAGATGTTCAATATCGCTAGCAATCAGGAAAGTACAAATCAAAACTACACACCAGATCTCATCTTACTCTAATCAGAATGGTCAAGAATATAAGCAATAATGAATGCTGTGAGGCTGTGGGGAAAGGGACACTTGTACCTTGTTGATGGAACTGCAGACTAGTATGACCACTCTGGGAAGTGGTGTGGACATTCCTCAAAAAACTAGAGATGGAACCACCATATGCCTAGCTATCCCACTCCTTGGTATTTTCCAGAAGATCTAAACATAGCAGACTATGGCAATATAACCACCTCAATGTATGTAGCAGCACAATTCACAATAGCTTAATTATGGAATCAACCCAGGTGCACATCAATAGATGAATTAGCTAAGAAACTGTCATATATATATATATATATATACATATATATATATACACATTTTATATATATATACACATATATATGCATATATATAATAAAATCTCATAACCACACATATACAATTGAGCTCTACTCAGCCATGAAGAAGAATAAAATTATGGCATTTTCCAGAAATGGGAGAATATCATGCTAAGTGAAGAAAGTTACACTCAGAAACTCAAAAGTCAAATTTTTCTCTTATATGTGGAAGCTAGAATTAAATAAAGGAAATATGGAGGAAAGGATAGAATATAAAGATAAAGGGAAGGTCAGTAATATAGAAAGAGGAGATGAGAGAGTGGAGGGATGGCAAAGGGGAGGTAATACAGAGTGAATTATTTAAAAATCATGTGCACATATAAAAATACCACAGGGAATTTTACCTTTGTGTATAAGTAAATGAACCAATCAAATATAAATAAATAGATGCATAAAAAGAGGTTTAGTAGAGTATAGAAAGAATAATGGGGCATGAGAGGGAAAAGGGGAGATTGTGAATTGAGACTGAATTCCATGCATGTATGCATTTGTTGGGATGAACCCAACTACTATAACAGCTCTAATTTTAAAAGTATTTTTTCAAAAAATAAAGGAAATTAATATCTCAATAAATGGAAATCTTTTGAAAGTACCAAGTGGAAATTCTGAGATAAGTTTAATAACCAAATTTTAAAATTCATTAAAGTGAATTAACAGGAAATTAGGAGAAGAATCAGTTAACTTGAAGGTATTGATAGAAATTATGCAGTTTGAATAACAGAAAAAAGAATGAAGAAAATTTAACATCAAAAACTTAGCATCAAAGAAATGCATCAATGTATTTGTAATATGAATACCAGAAGTGGAGGAGAAAGAGGAGAAAGGACATAGAAAATAATAGTTGAGAATTTCCAACTTTGCTGAAAACATGCATCCAGAAGTTCAACAAACCCTATATAGGATAAATGCAAAAGAGATCCACACCCAACATACCCCAGTAAAAGTTCTGAAGAAGAAAAATAAAATGCTGAAAGCAACAAGAAAAAAATAATTTATCACATGCAGCAGAGCCCTAGTGAATCTACATGCTGACTTCTCCTCAGAAACAATGGAGGCAAGAAGACAGTGGGGTGGCATATTCAAAGTTCTGGAAGAAAAAATTGTCTACCAAGAATCTTATACTTATCATGCAGAAATGAACATTTATAGATAAGCAAAACCTCTGAGAATTCAGTGCTAGCAGATCTACCTTACCAGGAATACTTAAAAAAGTTATTCAGGCTGAAATCAAGTAAACCTAGAAAGTTGAATACACACATGCACACACAACACCAATAAATATAATTAGGTAGTTATAAAAGTGATATAAATGTCTCATTCTCTCAAATGATATAAAAAAGCAACTGTATTAAAATACATAATTTTAGTTTTGGACTTGTAACACATATAAAGGTACTATATTTGACAGGACATGTGAGGGTAGGGGCTAAAAGACAATTCTAGATAGCAGTAAGACAGGAAAAAATAAAGGACATCAGTTACAGTAAATATAACAAATCTACTAATACATATTTCTCCTTTCATAGCTTCTTCAGTCAGCATAAAAATACATAGGTACATAATAGCAATGTATTGTTGGAACAGTAACATGTAGAGATGTCACATGTATAGTCAATAATAGCATAAAAAGAAAAAAAGGAAATAGAGCTATTTAGAAGTAATGGCTAAATAGTTCTTTGGAATTATAAAGTCAAAGTGTAGATACTGATAAGGTTAAGTGTATGTGGGTAACTCTTAGAGCAACCACCATGAAAATGAACAGATAAATAGTGAAAAAAATTAAAGGAATTAAAATGTTACAATAGAAAATGTTTACTTACTGCAAAAGAAAGCAATAAAGGAGGCATAAAGGAACATAAAAAGATGAGACATAGAACACAAAAAGAAAAATGTAGACATAAACCCAGCTGTGTCAACAATTATATTAAATATGGATTATTAATACATAGGAAAATAAATTGTTAGGTTGGATGAAAAGTAAGATCCGACTCTATGCTGTCTCCAAGAGATACATAGATTGAAAGTAAAAGAAAGAAAAAAGGTCTCTCAAGCAAAATGCAACTGCAGAAAAGCTGTACAGTAAAATACCCGATAAAACAGACTTTAAAACAAAGTTGTACTAGAAACAAGAAAATGTATTTTATAATGATAAAAGGTTGATTCATCACGAAGTTACAACAATTATAAACATTTATGAACCTAACAGCAGAGCCCCAAAATGTGTCAAAGAAAAAACAAAGTTCTTTCAGCAAAATTTGATTTATTCTGCTACTTGAGAGGTTTAGGCAGAAGGATCACAAGTTTGAGGTCAGTTTCAGCAACTGAGTGAGACCCTATCTCAAAATTAAAAATGAAAAGACTGGGGATGTAGCTCAGCAGTAGAGCATCCCTGGGGTCAATCCTCAGTACCACAAAGAAAAAAAGGGGGTTAATGAGCTGAGCATGGTACCCCAGTCCTGTAGTCCTAACTACTCAGTGGGCTAAGATGAGAGGAAGCTTGGCTTGAACCCACAAGTTTGAGACCAAAACGAAACCAAAAAAGGATTAATGAATTATTAGGAAATTGATCCATTTTGTCCCATCATCCTGGATGTGAATCACCTATAAAAACTTAAATTGAGCCACAAATATACCACTTGTGATAATTTTGAAATAATAGTTGAATATTCAATTCAGAGAGTTGAAAACTTGGAACTTAATGGGTTAAAGGATAAGTTTCATTATTTGGATTTTTGGGTTTTGAAAGAGTCTGCCCAGTCTAAGGCAGTGCACATTATAACAATTCATTCATCTTGCCAAATGACCAGTGATAATGTTAGACTGTCCTTGTTTAACACTGGTCATGTTTTCATTATCCAAGTAATTTACACTCATCCATATTCATTGAGCATTCAGTTAAGCAAACATAAAAAAAATTTTAATATCAGTAACCTGAAATAGCTTTGGATATTTTCTGGAATTTTCTTCTGTATGAGAAACTAAGGCTTAGGTGTAAAACATATAGGGTACAGAGTTGAGGTGCTAATGAGCAACGTTAGTTGTGAAAACCTCACAAAAACAGGTTTTATCTTCTGCTTGATTTTAGGTCTCTATCCTTCAACAAGTGGAAAGGCCTATATTCATGGATACGAGATCTCAGGGCACATGACAGAAATCAGGAAATCCTTGGGCTTGTGTCCCCAACAGGACCTACTATTTAATTATTTGACTGTATCAGAGCACCTTTATTTCTATTGTGTGGTAAGTCAAAGATAGCTTCCTTCTTCTTGCTCTATTCATGTATTCTAAGTAGATTACAAAATATCAATATCCTTAGTCTTTAAAGTTCAAAAATTGAATTTCGATGAATTCTCCTTTAAACATAAAGAGTGATAAAGGGAATAAACCACCAGAGATGATGTAAGAGCTGATATAAAATTTCCTAAGAATAAAGTTGGAAGCACCATGTAAACTCTGGCTTCTCTTTCTAGATAAAAGGAGTACCTCGAAATTTGCATCTTCAGGAAATTGACAACATGCTGTCAGCTTTTAACCTGCTAGAAAAGCGTGATGCATTTTCAAAGTCATTGAGTGGAGGGATGAAGCGCAAACTCTCCATTATTATAGCTCTTATAGGGAACTCCAAGGTAAAAAAAGAAAATTAAAAAACTAAAAATGGATTCCCCTGCACATTTCAGCTGTTCCAAACCTGAGAGCTGATAATGGATCCAACACACTAAATGCCGCCCTAAATTAAAATTAGATGAGGTTCATATTAACAACCACATTGGTATAAAATGGCAACAAGTTTAGAGTTTTTACAGCATTACTAATTCAGTTATGTCTAAATCTTTTATCTTCACTCAGTTGGATGAATGACTAAAAAAGTAAAACAAGAGTAAACCCCTTCACTGGTAAGACACTAATGGTACCAGTACATAATGTTTAGGTGGTCATGGAATTGTTCTTCTGGAATATAGGTGGTGATACTTGATGAGCCAACATCTGGCATGGACCCAGCCTCAAGAAGGGCCACCTGGGATCTCCTTAAGACCTACAAACAGGATCGCACCATCCTACTGACTACTCACTACATGGATGAAGCTGATGTGCTGGGTGACCGCATAGCCATCATGGCCAAAGGATCCCTGCAGTGCTGTGGCTCTTCAATATTCCTGAAACATTTATATGGTCTCTCTCCTTTTGATCATTCTTAAAATATTGATGCCTAATAATATTCATTTTAACATAATTTTCATTATTTTTTGTGTACCTACCCAAAGCTTCAGTGATTCCTTTTGTTCAATTAATTAGGGTTTTACTATAACCCATTTGAAATAATGCTCCTATTTTCTTCTAAATTATTTACCACTTTTATGTTCATATTTATTTCTCCCATATGACTTCTAGTTAAATTTAATCAAATGCAACTGTGTCTTCAGTAAAATAGACACAAGTAGATTGATGATGGATAATGAGTAGAAAGATAGATCAATGGGTACTAGGAGAAATATAGGGAACCAGATGTCTCTGTTCTTGTTTCTTATTTGTGAAACCAATAATAAATATCTTCTATATTAGAAAAATTTATTACAATATGAATAATTTTCTAAATATGGAAAATACTGAATATGCCTAATAACTTCCTTACTTCTCTTAGATGATTATTCAGAGTAATTTACATATTAGTCTTCTTTGGGCTCTAAATAAAATTTCAACCTTATCTCCAGGATTTAATATTTTCCATGTTTCTTCTTTTAAGCACTAAATTGTTCATCACCTTGTTCATTATCTATCTACTATCTCTAGAATAAATTTCTTATCAAGGAATACTTTAAAAAATCAAATCATAATTTATGTACAATACATGTTCACTTCTATGATCCTCTACATATGTGTGTGTACATGTGTGTGCATGTGTGTATAAACACATATTGAGCATTTTATGTTTTTCTTTGTTTTTCAGAACTTTTACTGTGATATCTTGGGGTATGGATCTCTTTTACACTTATCCTATTTGGGGTTTGTTGAATTTTTGGATATGTATATTGATGTGGAAAGTTTTCAACTATTATTTTCTAGAATGTTTTTTCTCTTCTCTACTTCATGTATGTATATGTGTATATACATTTTTTTAATTGAATTTTGATTCATTGAACACAAATGGAGTACAGCTATTGTTTCTCTGGTTGTACAAAAAGTAGAGTCACACCGTCTGTGCATTCATACATGTACACGGGGCAATGATGTCTGTCACATACTCTGTTATTATTACCCCCCAACCCCGACCTCACCCCTCCATTCCCTCTGTGCTATCTATCCTTCCTCCATTCTTGCCACCCTTCCACCCCACATTGTGTATCATCATTCACTTATCAGAGAGACCATTCAGCCCTTGGATTTTTGAGATTGACTAATCTCACTTAGCATAACAGTCTCCAACATCATCCATTTACCTGCAAATGCCATAATTTTATTCTTCTTTATGGCTGAGTAATATTCCATTGTGTATATATACCACAGTTTCTTTATCCATTCATCTATTGAAGGGCATCTAGGTTGGTTCCACAATCTAGCTATTGTGAATTGGGCAGCTATGAACATTGATGTGGCTGCATCACTGTAGTAATCTGATTTTAAGTCCTTTGGGTATAGGCCAAGGAGTGGGATAGCTGGGTCAAATGGTGATCCATTCCAAGTTTTCTAAGGAATCTCCACACTGCTTTCCAGAGTGGCTGCAACAATTTACACTCCCACCAGTAATGTATGAAATGTATGAGTGTACCCTTTTCCCCACATCCTCGCCAACACCTGTTGTTGCCTGTATTCTCAATAAAAGACATTCTAATTGGGGTAAGATGAAATCTTAAGGTAATTTTGATTTGCATTTCTCTTATAACTAGGGATGTTGAACATTTTTTCATAAATCTGTTGATTGCTTGAAGATCTTCCTCTGTAAAGTGCCTGTTCATTTCTTTGGCCCATTTATTGATTGGGTTATTAGTGTTCTTGGTGTAAAGATTTTTGAGTACTTTGTAGACTCTGGAGATTAGTGCTCTATCTGAAGTGTGTGTGGCAAAGATTTTCTCCCACTCTGAAGGCTCTCTCTTCACATTGCTGATTGTTTCCTTTGCTGAGAAAAAGCTTTTTAGTTTGACTCTATCCCAATCATTGATTCCTGCTTTTATTTCTTGCACTTTGGGAGTCATGTTAAGGAAATCTGGTCCTAGGCCAACATGATGAAGATTTGGACCTATTTTCTCTTCTGTTAGGTGCAGGGTCTCTGGTCTAATTCCTAGGTCCTTGATCCATTTTGAGTTGAGTTTTGTACAGGGTAAGAGATATGGGTTTAGTTTCATTTTGCTGCATATGGATTTCCAGTTTTCCCAGCATCATTTGTTGAAGAGGCTATCTTTTCTCCATTGTATGTCTTTGGCTCCTTTGTCAAGTATGAGATACCTGTATTTATGTGGGTTTGTCTCTGTGTCCTCTATTCTGTACCATTGATCTACCTGTCTATTTTGGTGCCAATACCATGCTGTTTTTGTTACTATTGCTCTGTAGTATAATTGAAGGTCTGGTGTTGGCGAGGATGTGGGGAAAAGGGTACACTCATACATTGCTGGTGGGATTGCAAGTTGGTGCAGCCACTCTGGAAAGCAGTGTGGAGATACCTTAGGAAACTTGGAATGGATCCACCATTTGACCCTGCTATCCCACTCCTTGGCCTTGACTTAAAATCAGATTACAGTGATGCAGCCACATCAATGTTCATAGCTGCTCAATTCACAATAGCTAGATTGTGAAACCAACCTAGATGCCCTTCAACAGATGAATGGATAAAGAAACTGTGGTATATATACACAATGGAATATTACTCAGTCATAAAGAAGAATAAAATTATGGCATTTGTAGGTAAATGGATAATGTTGGAGATTGTTACGCTAAGTGAGATTAGCCAATCCCAAAAATCCAAGGGCTGAATGGTCTCTCTGATAAGTGAATGATGATGCACAATGTGGGGTGGAAGGGTAGCAAGAATGGAGGAAGGATAGATAGCACAGACGGAAGGGAGGGGTGGGGTTGGGGTGGGGGGGTAATAATAACAGAATGTGTGACAGACATCATTGCCCTGTGTACATGTATGAATGCATAGACGGTGTGACTCTACTTTTTTTACAAACCAGAGAAACAATAACTGTACTCCATTTGTGTTCAATGAATCAAAATTAAATTTTAAAAAAATTTAAAGAAAAAAAATTAAAAAATAAAATAAAATCGAAGCAAAGATTAAATAAATAAATAAATGGTTGGGATAATTCACTAGTGAAGGAAGACATTTGGTCCAAGATTTATCTTTGTTGAGAACTTTTTAAGTATTAATTCAATCTTTTTTACTAGCTGTATTTATTTGAGATTCTCTATTTCATCTTTACTTAGTTTGGGTATTTCAAGGAATTTGTCCTTTTAGTGGGGAGGCGAGTACTGAGAACCTCACTAAATTGCTGAGGCTGTCCTCAATTGCTTCTTGTACAGTGTCTAAAAACTGTTGTTTCATATGTTTTTCCAGTTTTCTTTTTTATGATGGAGGTTCACTGAGATCCTACTATCAAAATCAAGGTCATGAACTAATTTCAATTTCATTTATGATGAATATTTCCAATGGATATGTATTTTTTTTTTACTTATTGATTCATTGAACACAAATGGAGTACAGCTATTGTTTCACTGGTTGTACACAAAGTAGAGTCACACCATCTGCATTCATGCATGTACACAGGGCAATGGTATCTGTCACACATTCTGTTATCAATTTTACCTCCCACCCGCCCCCACCCCTCCCTTCCCTCTATGCTATCTATCCTTCCTCCATTCTTGCCACCTTCCCCCGCCCCCCGCATTATGCATCATCATTCATTTATCAGAGAGACCATTCGGCTTTTGGATTTTTGGGATTGGCTGATCTCACTTAGCATAACAGTTTCCAACATCATCCATTTACCTACAAATGCCATAATTTTATTCTTCTTTATGGCTGAGTAATATTCCATTGTGTCTATATACCACAGTTTCTTTATCCATTCATCTACTGAAGGGCATCTAGGTTGATTCCATAATCTAGCTATTGTGAATTGAGCAGCTATGAACATTGATGTGGCTGCATCACTGTAGCTATCTGATTTTAAGTCCTTTGGGTATAGTGGATATGTATTTTTAAAGTATTTTTTCTAGTTGTAGATGGACATAATACTTGTATTCTATTTATTTATTTTTATGTGGTGCTGAGGATTGATCCCAGTGCCTCACATGTGCTAGACAAGCACTCTACCACTAAGCTACAACCCCAGCCCCACATACGTAATTTTTGACAAACTTTTAAAAGGATAAATATGTCATTTTACAATAGAAGCATAGCACCTGACTTCTCTTATTTCTACTAAGGAATTCATTCTTATTATTCATCCCTTTCTGTAATTTATCTTTTTCCTCTGGCTGTTTTTTAAAGTCTTTGGGTTGTTGTTGTTGTTTTTTCCAGAAATTTGATTCTGTTCTACTTGTCTGTAGTTTTTTGTTATTAAAAAACTTGGGATTTTCTGAGCCTGCTGGGTATATGGATTGATGTTTCTCATAATTTTTTTTTACAAAAGTTATCCGCCATTATCTCTTCAAATATTTCTTCTTCTAGGATTTGTTTCTCACATTGGACATTTTTGATCTTGAATTATGTGTTCTCTTACATTTTACTTTCTTTTATGTGTTTCAGTTTGGATCATTTTAAATGACCTTTTTCTGGTTTATTGATTCTTTTCCTCTGTCTAGTCTGTTAAGATCATTGAATAAATTCTTTATTCAGGATATATTTTTTCTAGTGTATACCACTGGCTATTTTGTATAATTTTACTTAGTCCACACAAATTGTTAATGTTCACACACCTGTTTCTCCATTTCTAGTAGGTTATTTGGTATATTTAACAAGGTTATTTCAAAGTTTTCATCTTACAATTTCTACATCTAGTCTAGTCTCTTATGTTTTCCTCTATTAATTTTTCTATACTTAGGAGTATGTTTTTTGTTTCTTTCCATGATTTATCATTTTTATGACTGATGCTATGAATAAAATAATAAGAGAGACTGAAGTATTTGATATTTATTCTTAGAAAAGATTATGCACTGATATCTGTCAGGCCACTGTTATAGAAGATAGAGTCTAAAGAATCTATATTTGAGCTATTACTGGCATGTGTTACAACTATGTTTAGATTTTGCTCATTGGAGGTATTTCACTCAGCTCTGCTGTCCTGGCATAACCAAATACCATTGCAAGGTTTTCCACAAATCCTTGAGTGCTCTAGAGGGATTTTTTTTTTTCACTAACCTACCCCACCCATAGCTTCTCGAAGGCCAGTGATATATACCTAGTTAAATAAGTACTTTACAAAGATTTCTCAGATCATTGAAAGAAATTATTTTTCTCTGATTTATTTACTGCCTAGCATATAATTATCATGCACCCAATAGTCATATCAGATTTCAGTGTCCAGAGGAAGAGAAGTCAGATAACAGACTTTTAATCCTATCTCTGCTTGGTCTTGTTATATAACTGAGGTCATTATCAGTCCCTAAGAAAACCAATTAATTTGTAAGGCAAATATTTACTAGGCTACTTAGTGTTATAGTCAAATGATTTGTGACATACTGTCTTCTAGCTCACCCAAGCCATGGAAAGCTAGATACAATCTCATAAGCACATGGAAAGTACAAAATTGTTTTGTTTGTTTCTCTCAATGAATTTTTTCAGGTGTGGGATACCACATTGTTATGGTAAAGGAACCTCTCTGCAAAGTTGAAGAAATCACAGAATTGATTTATTATCATGTACCAACAGCCACTTTGGAGAGCAATGCTGGGACTGAGTTATCA
The DNA here is from genome assembly GCA_020662805.1 of Glaucomys volans. Lineage (NCBI taxonomy): Eukaryota > Metazoa > Chordata > Mammalia > Rodentia > Sciuridae > Glaucomys > Glaucomys volans. The sequence goes on from JAJEJO010002480.1 coordinate 158,234, forward strand.
TTTATTCTACCCAAAGAGTATGCTCACAGGTATGACTCTAGAGATTGATTTTTAGATGGCCAGAAATTACTGTTGTTTTTCTTGGTTTCTGTAGACTTAACAAATAGAGTGTACTGATGAAAACAAACAAATTCCTTCATAGCTGTCACTTGTACTGAAGAGAGAAATGTCACCTAACTATGATAGTTTCCTGGGAGTTAACTGGTGATGATGGGTGGTACATCATTGGTAGAGTAAAAATTACTCCTAGTGAATGGAATGAAGGGAAATATTGACATAATGAGAAAAAATAGAATGTGTTAATTTGTGGTTCTTGGAGTTAAAATGACAGTAATCCAATGGAAATAGGCAGTTGAAGTGTATCAGTAACCAAAATTTTCTTTAAAGGGAGTCACAAAGAATAAGAACTCTATCTGGGATGACCATACTTAAAAGAAGAAATGGAAACTAAGAATATTCATCAGTGAGCATTCAGAACCTGATATTTTTATCTTTTTATCATATTCAAGTGAGAACTTGCTTTGATATTCCATGGATTCAAGTCAGTAATAGTCAGGAAAAGGGGAAATGAATGTGTCATAAAGGAGAAAGAGAAGAAAGAGGTCCTGTCGAATTTGAGTTTTATTTACTCAGTAAACCAAAAAGTTCTTGAGAAGCAGCAGCAGGGGGCAATATTGTCAGGCATTAGAGTAGAATCAAGACTCTAGTCATAGCCAGAGTGAAAGAATGAAATAAAAAGGAGAATTTGAAATGAAATTCTAGATATGTGTCTCTAGAGAAACATGGTAGTTGACTTATCCACCAAAGATGCTGGAGCCAAATTTTATGTTGGCACCTCAGCCAAGTGTTGTAGTTTTGGTCCATCTGAAACTACGTAATCTGTCTGAAGGTGACACACAGATAAAGCATTTGCTGAAGCTTACTGTGCTATTCGCCTATCCTGACTCATGGACACAATTGACATCCTCAGAAGAGATCGGACACAGTTTGTTAAGATTACATCAAACCAAAAAATGAAAGGATCTGGAAGCAAATAATATAACATTTCTAATTATTAGGACTTGGAAGAGAGAAGATAGGAAGAAGCTTCATTGTTGTCTGGGCCAGAAATCCAGTTATGGAATGATAAACAGAATAATATGAAAATCATGAATTGAGGGAAGAACATTTTTGCTGATAATGAAGTTTTCTCTGACTAGGGGAGTTTTTAAATTAGGAAATGGGAAGAAAAATATAAGAAAAAGAAATACCAGTGGGTCAAGTTCCTTCATAATGCACAATATGAAAAAAATGAAATAATGATGAAATTCTTAATGATTTCCATTTCAACCAAAATTTTGATAGCTGACAGTAATCAAGCACTTACATTTTGACAGACATATTTCTTATATGTACCTATTTGCCTGAATAAATAATACAGAAGAGAAAAAAATCACATACCTTTATTCCAATTCAGTGGATGTATCTTACACAGAAAGTATTCTTGAAGATTTAAAACTATGTTGCAACTTTACACAATACTTTTAAACAATGCTAAGACTTGCTAGAATGAAACTTAAGTTTGCAACATGGCTGTGGGATGATATGCAGCACTTCAAAGGGATAGGTAAGAGAAAGGTCAGAATTATACTATATATCAGGGAATATTTATATGATTAATTCTAAGCTAGAATGTAGAAATGTATAGACAGGCAGACTAATATGTAACAAACAATAAGTGAAGAAACAAGTTAAACTGCAAGCTCAAAGGAACAAAAGCATAATTTATTTCTGATACAAGATTTAACCACGATTATATAGTTAATGGAATAATTCAAGTATAGACATGTAATATATGTCTTATTCACCTGAAAGTAGTCTTCTGACATTTTACTGACTTTTACCTACAATTACCCATCCTTGGAAGATGGAGAAAATGAGAAAAACTGCTACTCTAAATCTAATGCAGATAATTAAGAAAGTATTGGTTGAATGGAGGAAATATCAGACGCCTTTCCCCATATTTTATTGGTGCATTATAATTATAAATAATGTTGGGATCCATTGTTATATCTTCATACATGAACACTGCAAAACAATATTTCTAATATCATCCCCCAGTATTTCCCTTTCTTTCCCTCTCCATCTCCTTCTTTTTCTTTCTCTTCTCTACTTTGATTTTTTTTTAATTTCCAGGCATTTAATGAATTAATTTTTGTCACATGTTAAATGATTATTTGGGGGACAATATTCATTTTGTTCATTCATTTACTTTTTTTGCAAAATCCTCTTTTTTAAAATTTATTTATTTTTTTAAATTTTAGGTCATTGTACACAAATGGAGTACAACTATCATTTTTCTGATTGTACACAAAGTAGAATCATACAATTTGCATATTTTTACATATAAATAGGGTATAAATGTTTGTCTCATTCTATTATCTTTCCTTCCCTACCCACTCCCCACCCCTCATTTTCCTTTATACAATCCATCCCTTCTCCATTCTTCCTGTGCCTCCCCCGACCTCCGCTATGTGTCATCAACCACTTATAAGAGAGATCATTTAGCCTTTGATTTTGGGGGATTGGCTTATTTCACTTAACATGAGCCACTCTTCCCCCCCCACACACATAATTCAACATCATTCACTTACCAGAGAGACCATTTGGCCTTTGGATTTTGGGGATTGGCCAATCTCACTTAGCATAACAGTCTCTAACATCATCCATTTACCTACAAATGCCATAATTTTATTCTTCTTTATGGCTGAGTAATATTCCATTGTGTATATATACCACAGTTTCTTTATCCATTCATCTGTTGAAGGGCATCTAGGTTGGTTCCACAATCTAGCTATTGTGAATTGAGCAGCTATGAACATTGATGTGGCTGCATCACTGTAGTAATCTGATTTTAAGTCCTATGGGTATAGGCCAAGGAGTGAGATAGCTGGGTCAAATGGTGGATCCATTCCAAGTTTCCTAAGGAATCTTAAAGTAGACATATATTTGAACACCATTTCCCAGAAGAAGACATACAAATGGCTAACAGGAACATAAAAAAATGCTCAACATCACTGATCGTTGGGGGATATAAAATCAAAACCACAATGAGATATTACCTTACACTTGTTAGAATGGCTATTATCAAAAAGAATAACAAAGACTTGTAGTGCTATTGAGAAAGACTGTGAGAAGGTATATTAGCACATCTATTATAGAAAACAGTATGTTAAGTGAAATAATTCAGGCAAGGAAGGACAATTACTTTATAATCTCAGTCATTTGTGGAATCTTAAAAAAAAATCTGATAGAAGTGGAGAGTTATAATAGTGTTGACCAGAGGCTAAAAAAGGCAAGGAGGAGGAAAAGATGAAAAAAGTTTACAAATAGTAGCAATAAATTTTAGTGTCCAATTGAACATTTAACAATAATGTATATTTCAAAAAAGAAGGAATTTGAATGTTATCACCATAAACAAAGGGTAAATACTTGGAGGTTAAATAATATACTTCTGAATGAGGAATGGATTGCAGAAGAAGTCAGGAGAAATTTTTTAAAAATTTATGAGATGAGAACACATAGAACATATCCAAATATCAGGTAGAGTGTGAAATCAGTTATAAGAGGAAATAGTATAACATTGACTATCTACACAAAAAATAGGTCCTATAAAAACATAGCCCATCACTATGTACAATTACAATGCATCACTTAAAAAAAGCTGTGCATTTTTTTAACTGAGCCTTTGAAGAAATCCAGAAAACATCCAGAAAGAGGAAATAGCATTTAATAGATTATGTTACAACTCAAGGTCCTAGGAAAGAAAGAACAAATTCATTCCCAAATGAGTTAAATGCCAGAAATAATTAAGAGCTAAAAGTAATGAAATTGAGACTTTAAAAATATGATCAATGCAACAATGAGTTGGTTCTTAGAAAACACAAGCAAGATTTATAAACCCTTAGCCAAACTAGCCAAAAGAAAGGGAAGACCCAAATCAACAAAATTAGAGACAAAAAGGAAGACATCGCCACAGACACTTCTGAAATCCAGAGGATCAATGGAAACTATTTTGAAAAATTTATACTCCAATAAACTGGAAAATCTAGATAGATATTGACAAGTTTCTATACACATATGACCTACACAAATTGAAACATGAGGATACAGAAAGCCTAAACAAACCAATATGAAGCAGTGATATTAAAGCAACAATTAAATGCCTTCCAACAAAGAAGAACCCAGGAATATATGGATGCATAGCCAAGTAATATCAAACATTTAAAAAGGAATACCAGTCCTCCTCAAATTATTCCATGAAATAAAAGTGAAAGGGTACTCCCAAACTCATAGTATGAAGCCAGTATCACTCTAATGGCAAAAACAGATAAAAGGCATATCAAGAAAGAAAACTAAAGTTAGCCAAGAGAAAAAAGACAAATTATTAAAATCCATGATGACAATGGAAATATCACAATAGATACTACCAAAATACAGAGGATAAACAGAAGCTATTTTGAAAACATACACTCCAATAAGCCAGAAGATCTTGAAGACATTGACAAATTCAGAGGGGCATATGACCTACCCAAATTGAACCAGGAGGTGTAGAAAATTTAAATAGATCAATGTCAAGTAATGAAATTAAGACACTAAAAACCTCCCAACGAAGAAAAGTCCAGGACCAGATGGATTCTCAGTCGAGTTCTACCAGATTTTTAAAGAAGAACTAATACCAATTCTCCTCAAATTATTCCATGAAATAGAAAAGGAGGGAATTTTTCCAAACACAGTCTGTAAGCTAGTATTACCTGATACCAAAACCAGACAAAGGCACATCAGACCAGTATCCTTGATGAACATATATGCAAATATTCTCAATAAAATACTGACAAATTGCATATAAAAACACATTTAAAAGATAGTGCCACAATGACCAAGTGGGTTTCATCCTAGAAATGCAAGGTTCGTTCAACATACAGAAATCTATAAATGTAATTTATGGCATAAATAGACTTAAAGGCAAGAATCACATGATTATCGTAATAGCTGCAGAATAATCATTTGATAAAATACAGCATCTGTTCATGATTAAAACACTAGAAAAAAATAGGGATAGAAGGAACATATCTCAACATTTGAAAGCCACATATGACAAACCCAAGGCAAACATCATTCTAAATGGAGAAAGAAACTGAAAACATTCCCTCTGAGAACAGGAACAAGACAGTGATGCCCTCTTTTACCACACCTATTCAGCATACTCCTTTAATCCCTAGCCAGAGCAATTAGATGAAAGAAAGATATTTAAAGGGATCCAAATAGGAAAAAAGAGCTAAAACTGTTTGCTGCTGACATGATTCTATATTTAGAAGACCCAAAAAACTCTACCAGAACACTTCTAGAACTCATAAATGAATTTAGCAAAGTAGCAGGATACAAAATTAACACTCAGAAATCAATTATGTTCCTATACTCCAATAATGAACCTGCCAAAAAAGATTTCAGCAATACTACCCCATTCACAGTAACCTAAAAAATAAAATACTTGGAAATAAATCTAACCAAGGAAGTGACAGACCTGTATAACAAAACTATAGAATACTGAAGAAAGAAATTGAAGATCTTAGAAGGTGGAAAGACCTCCCTTATCCTTGGATAGGCAGAATTAATATTTTCAAAATGGCCATACACCAAACATGTTATACTGGTTCAATGCAATCTCTATCAAAATACCAATTACATTCTTCACAATGCTAGGAAAAAACAGTCCTAAAATTCATTTAGAAGAATAAAAGACCTGGAATAGCACAACCAATACTGAACAAGACAAGCAATGTGGAGGCATCACAATATGATCTCAATTATACTACAGAGCAATAGTAACAAAAACAGTATTGTAACCAGGTATGGTGGTGCACACCTGTAATCCCCACGGCTCAGAGGCTGAGACAGGAGGATTGCGGGTTCAAAGTCAGCCTCAGCATGGGCAAGGTGCTAAGCAACTCAGTGAGACCCTGCCTCTATACAGGGCTGGGGATGTGGCTCAGTGGTCAAGTGCCCCGAGTTCAGTCCCTGGTTCCAAAAACAAAAAAACAAAAAAAGTATTAGCAACAAAACAGACATGAAACCCAATTGAATAGAATAAAGAACAGAGAAAAACATGTATAAAGTCATCTGATACTCAGCAAAGGTGTCACAACTACATGTTAAAGATAGTTCTTGCTCACTCCCCACATGGGAGGGGGAAAGGGTTTCTGTCAGAGGGATGGGCTGGCTGCAGAATGAAAGCTATGAAATTTATATATCAGAAAATAAGAAAAAAAGGCAAGAATATCTTAAAAGCAGGGTGTGAACAATTGAGCCGTCCAAAAGGGTCTGGCTCTAACAAAGGAAGGAGCCTGCACTTGCTTTTTTTTATACCAGTACAGATCAAAAGGGATCAGTAAAGCTTCTTTGAGAAGAAAACAGTATGGGGTGGGGGTAAGCAGGCCATTTGGTTCTAGTGGGTCACTCCTATCTCTGGTGCTTGTGCTTGAACCTTGAGCAGTGAGCTAGACAGGTTACCACTTGACTCAGGCATTCTCAAACAGTGGATATTTGACTGAGTTCCTGAGACCAGGTTTTCCTGTCTAATGGCGTGAACTTCACCTGGTTCTCACATCATTCATGGATGACTTCCCACATATCTTCCTTTCAACAGATGGTCCTGAGGAAACTAGGTATCCATATGTAGAAGAATGAAACTAAATACCTGTCTTGCACAAAAATCAATTCACAATGACATAGTATCAGAAAAATTCCTTAACCAAAAAAATGAAATGGAAAATCAGATATAGGAGGCTTACATGACCCCAAATGTACAAAATTACAGCAGACCCACACCAAGACACATTATAATGAAAAGTCAACTCTCAGTGGATTAGATTAAAATAACTACTAGAAGAAAATAAGGGCTCAGTACTCCAGCATACTGCAACAGCACTATTTTCCTTAACAAGACCCTTAAAGCTGAAGAATAAAAATCAAGAAACAATAAGTTGGACTTCATCAAATTAAAAAAGATTCTGTGCAGCAAAAGAAAGAGTGTGAAGAAGGAACCTGCAGAATCAGAGAAAATATTTGCCAGCTATTCCTCTGACAGGATTAATATCCAGAATATATAAAGAACTCAAAATACTTAACATCAAAAATACCCCACATCAATAAATGGGCAAAAGAACTAAACAGATACTTCACAAAGGAAGAAATACAGTTGGCCAACAAATACATGATAAAAATGTTTAACATTCCTAGCAGTCAGGGAAATTCAAATCAAAGTCACCTTAATACTTCATCTCACTCCAGTTAGAATGGAAATCACCATGAATACAAATAATAAATGCTTGTGAGGGTATGGGGAAAAGGTACACTCATACATTGTTGGTGGGACTGCAAATTAGTACAGTCACTCTAGAAAGCCATATGGAGATTCCTCAAAAAACTAGGAATGGAACCACCATATGACCCAGCTTATCCTACTCCTTGGTATTTGTCCAATAGATCTTAAATTAGCATACTCTGGTGATAAAAGCACATCAATATTTATAGCAGAATAATTCACAGTAAATTATAGAACCAGTTTGGGTGCCTATCAGCAGATGAATGGATAAAGAAAATGTGTATGTACACAATGGAGTTTTACTCAGCCATAAAGAAAAATGAAATTATGGAATTTGCTGGTAAATGGATGGATGTGGAGAACATCATGCTAAGTGAAATCAGCCAGGCCCAGAAAGTCAAATGTTTTCTCTCATATGCAGAAGCTAGACTAAAATAAGGGAAAAGGGGGGTACTCCCTGAAAGCAGAAGGGAAATCAATGGAGTAGAGGAAGATTGAGGGGAAAGGAAGAGGGATAGCGAAAAAAGAGGAACTTTGTGGTGAAATTTACCAAATTATTCTATGTACATATATAAATATACCACAGTGAATCCCACCTTCATGTGTTTCTATAAAGCATCAGTTTTTGAAAAATAGGAATACCAACAAAGTAGAGGCAAGGCAAACAAGGAGAGGGTGAAAGAGGAGAAAAATGGAGATACTGGGGACTGATGTGGAGCAAAGAATATTCCATGTACATCACACTATACCCAAAAAGTATGTACAATTATTTTGTGACGACTTAATTTTTTTTATACATTTAGTTGTAGATGGACACAATACCTTTATTTATTTTTATGTGATGCTGAGAATCGAACCCAGTGCCTCACACATGCTAGGCAAGCATTCCACCACTGAGCCACAAACCCAACCTGACAATTTAATTTTTTAAATATAAAATTAATAACAATTATCTATACTAATGTATAGAAATGCATAAACATAAAACACAAAGTTATGAAACCAATAGAGGAAAATAGGAAGAAAGGTCCATGACATTCATTTGGGCAAAATATTTTGGAGATAACCTCAAAAGAACAGACAACAAAAGCAGAAATACACACGACATTTTAGCAAATTAAAAAGTTTCTGCACAGCAAAGGAAAACAACTATAGAAGACAACGTACAGAATGGTAAAAAAATAATTCAGACTGCACATCTGATAAGGGGTTATCCAAAATATACAAGAAACACAAATAACTCAATTGCAAGAAGTGAGGTGATTTTAAAAATGGACAAAAGACCTGAATAGACATATCTCAAGACATAGAGCTGGGTGTGGTGGCACATGCCTGAAATTCCAGGAGGCTAACAGAAGGATCACAAAACACAGGGCTGGGGATATAGTTATGTACCTCAGTGATGGAGTGCTTGCCTAACATTCACAAGGACATGGGTTCCATCCCCACTACCACAAAAAAAATGGAAGACATAAAAATGGCCAAGATGTATATGAAGAAATATTCAACATCACTTAATACCAGGGGAATATAAAAGCCATAATTATCAAAGAGACAAATGATAAGTGTTGAAATGGAACCCTTACACACTGTAGAGTGAGAATGTAAATTAGTACAGCTGTTTTGGAAAACAGTATGGTGATTCCTCAAAGAAACTGTAGAATCACCATGTGATCTATTGATCCTACTGATTATATAACCAAAGAAAAAGAAATCAGTTTGACAAAGAGATATTAGCACTCCCAGATATTGCAGCACTGATCACAATAGCCACGATATGGAATTTACCTAAATATCCATTGAAAGATAAATGGATAAAGAAAATATGGCATATGTGCCAATTGGATACTATTCAACCACAAAAAAGAATGAAATCCTGTCACTGGATGAACTGAAGGACATTATGTTGAGTGAGATAAGCCAGGCACAGATATGCATGATCTCACTCACATGTGGAATCTTAAAATTTTAATCTCATAGAAATAGAAAAGAGGCTGGGGCATTTGGGGTCAGGAATTCAGAAGATGTTGGTCAAAGGACACAAAATTACAGTTAGTATAACCTTAATGTAAGACAGTTAAAAATTTATCCATAAACACAGCCTTAGAGACTATTTTAGGCTATCTTCTTCTAAATTTTTCCTTTGCTTAAAAATGGAATATAACCACATTTTTATTGTTTATCTCAAGAATTAATGCTCAATTTAAGCCTTAAAAAGCTAAGCACATTTGATCCCCAAATAGATACACTCATACATTGCTGGTGGGGTTGCAAATTAGTGCAGCCATTCTAGAAAGTGGTGTGGAGATTCCTTAGAAAACTTGGAATGGATCAACCATTTGACCCAGCTATCCCACCCCTTGGCCTATACCCAAAGGACTTAAAATCAGAATATTACAGTGATGCAGCCACATCAGTGTTCACAGCCGCTTAATTCGCAGTAGCTAGATTGTGGAACCAACCTAGATGTCCTTCAATAGATGAATGGATAAAGAAACTGTGGTATATATACACAATGGAATATTACTCAGCCATAAAGAAGAAAATTATGGCATTTGTAGGTAAATGGATGAAGTTGGAGATGGTCATGCTAAATGAGATTAGCCAATCCCAAAAAACCAAAGCCTGAATGATCTCTCTGATAAGTGGATGATGATAGATAATGCAGGGTGGGAGGGAGGCAACAATGGAGGAAGGATGGATTACACAGGGATAAAAGGGGAGTGGGATTGGGGAAGGGGTAAGAATAATAACAGAATGAGACAAACATCATTATGTACTTGTATGATTACACAAATGATGTGACTCTACTTTGTGTACAACCAGAGAAACAACAGTTGTACCCCATTTGTGTATAATGAATAGAAAGGAAGGGAGGAAGGAAGGAAGGAAGGAAGGAAGGAAGGAAGGAAGGAAGGAAGGGAGGGAGGGAGGAAGGAAGGAAGGAAGGAGAAAATTTGTGAAGTGAAATTTTTTAAAAAATTACAGTTAGATTAGAGGAATAAGTTCAAGAGATCTATTGTACAGCATAATGACGACAGTTAATATATTAGATTCTTGAAAAATGCTAAGCAAGTGAATATTAGGTGTTTTTATAACAAAATGACCACTGTGTGAGGTAAAAAGCATATTCAGTCATTCCACAATGTGTGTGTGCATATATACATATAAATATATACACATTCCACAATGTATGATGTATGTATGTATGTATGTATACTCATTCTCTCTCTCTCCCTCCCTCTCTCCCTCTCTCTCTCTCCCTCTCCTCCCCGCCAAATATGTGTACATGAAAATGTTGTTTTAAACAATCCTGGCTCCTATGCAGCACAGTTGGAACATATATGATGGTTACAACTCTATTTGGTAAAGCAGAAGCAGACTAGTATTTGAGATTGGGATCGGCAAATTAATTAGGAAAGAATACAAGGGAAATTAAATGTAAACATGATTGATCCGATTAAAATCATTTGAATTGAGTTCTGCTTTGACAATGCTTCTTTTGAAATGTCTTGATCCCTTCCTCTAATTTAACCTCCACTTGTCTTTAAATTCCATTTGGAATTTTGAAGTTGGGATCTGACAGTGAGAGAAAGGAAAATTTAAAATTGTACCTTAAGCAAGAACTTCAAGGAAAAGAAGATTCAGTGCTGTCACCAAGAAAGCAAAAGTCTTCAACTTCTTTTGCGATTCATTCTTTTTGATCAGAGAATGATCATCTAATTTAAAAGGTATGAACAAGCAACAGGGAAAGAGATGTCTTCAGGGTGCTATTCACATCTGCACATAAGTTCATGTCTCCAAGCTAGGATGAAATACATGTGAACTCATAAGACCATCGTAAAGTGATTGAGGAGGAATAAATTTTAAAGTGAAATAACATTGCAACAAATGAGGAGAACATAAAATGTACTTAACATTTTATAATTAATAAAGTGACTCAAGGTTAGAAGGACTAAATCAAATACTAAATCAAATCAAACTATTAAATAGTAATTAGTAACAGGCTAGAATAAAGCCTGTGTTTTTTCATGTAGTTTTATAGTGTTATAAAACTGGAAACATGCCAATCTCATTCTAATTTAAAGCTTCACAAATTGGCACCAATAATCCCAAGGTCGATCCTTGGGGAGAAAAACAAAAAAACCTAGAATTAGAATTCAGAAATCACTGTATGAGTCAGAATCATACCATAGTTTTGGACAGAATTTCCTCTTCAAGTTCTATATAATTTTAAATCACTCCTGGATGTACATCACTCTCCTTTCATAAAGACTGAAAAAAAGAAGAATGGACTACATAAAATAGGTTGAATTATGAAAGAATAGGATCACGTAAGAAATCATATGGAATGCCAATGCTGAAAGTAAGTGTACTGCAAGAATAAGTGTACTGCTAAGTATTGAAGCAAAGAATGATCTACATTTTCCTTACTTCTAAGGGGAAATCAGTTTAGAATAAAAAGAAATGAATACAAAAGTCATCTAGTTTAGTGCCAGCTTTTTCTCTTCTACTTCTAGGTTTGAAGCTTTGTTTACTGTTCTGGAAAAGAGACAGAAAAATCTGGGCATTGCTAGCTTTGGTGTCTCTATCACTACCATGGAGGAAGTCTTCCTTAAGTGAGTAAGAACAGTTAGGGAAAAGAAAAACATTAGAGAGAAAGGACCATGACAAAGTTTGAGAATTCACATATTAGAAATACAAGGGTGGCAATGGTTGGGGTGGTGCTGTATTTTGGAACTATTACTCTATTATTATTACCATGTTGCCTCCAAATGATGCAGCCAGGCAACAAGCAAACCAAGGAGAATTTGGGAGTTGCAATTCACTTTTTCCAAACAAGGTATATTAGGATATAGCATCTTTAATCTGCTATTCAAAATACCTGACAAGAACAACATGGAGAAGAAAAAGTCTACTTTGGCTCATGGTTTCAAAAGTCTAAGTCCATGGTTGACTGATTCCATTCAGCTATCAATCCACTGATGGGGTCAAAGCCCTAATTATCCAATTATTGCCTAAAAACTCCACCTCTGAACCTTGCTGCACTGGAGACCATGGTTTCACCACAATATTTAAGGAGAGATTTCAGATTCAAACTATAATAAGATTAAAATGAAAATCTTTGTATTTTTTTCCTTTTTGTAGGGTTGGTCGCATTGAAGTTTCACAAAGTTGTATCCAACCTATACAGTCTCTATCCCACAAAAGCAAAGTCTCCATCATGGGCCAGAATAGGAATATGTCAAGTAATGTTGAGAGAGCATATTCTTCCACTGTGAATGGAACTATTATGTTTAATACTGGGGTAAGAACCTTTACTAAGAAAACCAGTGTGTATTTGTTTAGAATATAAGAGGTATATTTTGTTTTAATACTTGAACCAAGAGTATGAAGTTCTCAGCCATATGAGGACCAAACCGGAGCTGTCTGCACCATAATCTAATTAATAATCAAATGCAGAAGTGATAAGTTCTAGAAAAAATATGTTTACTTTTACTATCATTATTCCTCAGTTCTTTTTGTTTGTTTTAGATGTTTTTTTCCAAATAGGTAATCCAGAAATTTGTCGGTTCATTGAAGCTGGAGTAAGGGTACTAGTGAACATGATTTTTTAATAAATAACCCTTTATAATATTTTAAGCATTTCAAGTTTTGCAAGGGGCATTGTTATAAGGTAGGAAACCATTCCCTAATCAGTACTGTCCTCAGCATGGGAAGTCTTTCGAATTAACAAAGATTTCTTTAATTGCCCTTCCAATTGTCTTTTCCTTCTATAAAACGTGCTCATTTTCATGACTATCCAGAGTCTCAGACATTTAACCTTAAGCATTTTATTGAATATCTCATAGCAGAAGTCAGCAAACTCAATGTAAAGATACAATAAATGTTGAAGGCCCTATGGGCATTGTAGTCAGAGTAATTGTAGCATGAAAGCAACTGTGATAATACAGGAATAAATGGGTGTAGCCATGTTCCAATAAAATGTTTACAAAAGCAGGCCATAATTTGGTTTCCCCGGCTGTATACAAACAAAAGATCTTACTATAGTATACTTTCATATTATGCTTAGGTTCACTCTAAGTGTTTATATAAACTTCATATGTTTCTACGATGTCGTGGTATTTATGACATAAAACTGTTTTTCCATAAAGTTTTAAAGCATTCACTTTAGTGAACTTCAATATCAATGATCTGTTTAAGTCTATGACTATTATAATATTATGTTTGTTTTCCTTAGAGTTCCCTCTACTGTCAGCAGTTCTGTGCCATGTTCTTGAAAAGGTTGATATTCAGTTGGCGCAACTGGAAGATAACTTTGATACAGATTCTCGGACTTGTAGTTTCCACATTCTTTCTCTTTCGGTCCAGTGACCTTGTTGCTCATGATGAAATGACCAGGCAAATGGCTTTGGATGAATATGGTCAAACCATTGTGCCTTTTTATATTTCTGGGAGTTCTGAGTTGACTACAAGTCTCTTAGAACACCTTGAGAGTATGCTAAAATCTAACAATCACAAACTTAAGGAAGTACCAGGTAAGGCCCATTCAGAAAAAAAAAATGCTCTTAGAATGACCTGCTGTGTCACTTCCAAAGAAGAATCTTAACTACAATATTTGACTACTTCCTCCGTTCTTTTCTTGCTAGTCACTAATGTCATTAAAGCAATCTAACCCAACATGTCCTCTTGAAGGCTACTGGTCTCAAAAAAACTGTTAGTGGATGCACTTTGGCTATGGGCTGTCTATAGGCATTTATTGCTCCTTTCTAATAAAAATGTAAAATGCCAAAGTACATACATACACACACATGTGTGTATTTGTGACACACGTGTGTGTATATGTGTGTGTGGGAGGGCGAGATTTTTTAAAATTCTGGCCAGAATGTAATATATCACAGGAAATCCAGCCTCTTCTCTTCACAGCAAGGAATGGTGGCCCATGTCCCGAAAGCTATTCTTCAGTGTTCTAGATTAATCATAACTAAAACTGGAGCTCTGAAGTTTTAATGGGCTAGTTCCTAGGAACACAATTATTTCTTTTTTTTGGGGGGGGGGGGTGACTGGGAATCGAACCCAGGGCCTGGTGCATGCGAAGCAAGCACTCTACCAACTAGCTATATCCCCAGCCCTACACAGGTATTTCTGAGATAGTAATAGTAATTGACATTCACTGGGCATTTGTTTTTGGTAAAAACCCTGCTAAGCAGTTTACCTGCTTGTCATTTGATCTGGGTAACCACCCAGTCAGTACATATTTTTATTATCCTTAATTAAATAAGGAGCACTGACATTTAAGGAAGCAAATCCTTTGCCCCAGATCAGACGGTTGGTAATACAGACACTTGACTTTAACTTGATCAGCCTTGTGTCTATGAACTCACCCTTTACCACACCACTTTACCTCTCTGAACATAGTCTGCTTTCTTTCAAGTGTAATTGTTTCCTCCTAAATATTGTTTATTCTTTAAACAAATAAACAATAAATAAATAAACAATAAATATTGTTTATTGTTTCTGTCTGATGGACAGTGCTCCTTGAGGTTAACAAACAGCCTGCAGGCTTAGTCAGCCTATTTTGTTTGTTTTTTCTTTCTCCTTCAGGTTTTTTTTTCCTTTGTAAATTATAGTGTTATTTGTACACACATTATTATTGAAACATTGGGAGTAGCAATTTGACAAACTTGACTCTGAGCAAATACAGTAACATTTAAGAATATTAAAATATTTTGAGTCTAATAGTTATTCAATCAAACTCTCAACTTTCCTTTTTTCACAAGAGGGAAATTTCAATTCCAAATCAATGAAAATATTTGAGTAGTGTGAATTTCAATCAGTAAAATTCATTTCAAAGAAAAAGGATTTGATCTCATAAGCTAACACCATTGCAGTTTGAGGAATGAAAATATATTTGAACATAACAATTGCTCTTTTAAAACATAATCCTGTTTTTAATAGCCTACAAATTGTAGATTGGTTGATTACAATTAATTGTCCCTTTTCCTTCTCCCTTATGAGGAATGAGTAGTTGTTAACCAAGGTTACACCATAAAGAGGGAAGATAAGAAAGTATCTTGATTCATAAAATGAATATTTTTATGTAGCAGGATATTGTTTACATTTTAAAAACAAAATGGTTAATTGGATATACTATATTGTTATATCAATAGTGAGGCTAAAAATGCAATAAAATAATGTGGTAGCCCCATCATTATCTTAGCATAGAGAGAGATTCTTTAGGCTAAGACCAACTTTGTTTTAAGAAACTTACATGTAATATTTTAAGTTTGGCTCTAATTATCCACAGAGCCTTTTATAACTTTATTTCTTTTATTTAAATGGTTTCCTTCCATTCCTAAGTACATGCCTTGTTAAATTATTGTTTTTAGTTATGTACAATACCAGGATACACCCTGACATAATTACAATAGCTGGAACACAACCTGTTCTAATTCAGTCCCAGCACTTTCCCCACCCTCATTTCCCTACCTCCACTCCACCATCTGTCTTCAATCCATTTACAGTTTATTTTTTTAAAAAATTAGTGTCCTTTAGATACAGCCCATCCCCCAGGAACCACTAGGTCATATCTATGCATGCACATATGAATGTTTGGTCAGATTCATTCCACTGTTCTTCCCTTTTCCTGCCCCTTCCTCCTCCTCAACCCTCTCCCTCTCTACTCTACTGATCTTTACTCTGCTTTTTGGTTTTTGTTTTTTCTTCTTCAGTGCTCAGGATTGAACCCTTGCCTTGTGCATGCTAGGCAAGCACTCTGCTATTGAGCCACACCTCCAGCCCCTCCTTCCTTTATTTTGATGAATTTCCCTCTCCCTTTTTTCCCCTTTACTCTCTTTATTATTATTCATTCATAAGGAAGGATAAAATTATGGCATTTTCTACTGAATGGATGGAACTGAAAACTATAGAAATGATTGTTTGCCAAAGGTGAAGGAGAGAGTAGACAGGAAGTTGGAATACCAATAAGAGCAACAGGTGGGACAGTTTGTGATGGGACCAGGATATTGCTGGAGTACCACTGTTGCTCTTAGTGGTACTCCAACTTCCTGTCTGCTCCCTCCTTCACCTTTGACAAACAATCGTTTCTATAGATTAACCATTTCAAGAGTGATATAAAAATGATACAACAACCACATCACACAGTATATAATCTTTTGGGATTGACGGTGTCATTTAGCATAATTCTCTGGTTGTTGCACATATCCATAATTTGTCTCTATATTGCTCAGTACTACTCCATCACATGGATGTTTCATAGTGTAACTATTCACTCTACTGAAGGACATCTGAGGTTTTTCTCCCTATTTTTTGTTTATTGTAAGTAAAGCTGCTGTGAAGATTTGTGAACACATATTTGTGTGAACATAAATCTTCATTTTCTCTGGGATAATTTCTCTTTATGTGATAGTCATATGTTTAATTTTTAAAGAATCTACTAAATTGCAAAAAACAAAAAAAGAATCTACTAAATTGCTTTCCAGAGTGACTGTGCCTTCTAACATTCCCACTGGCAATATACACATAGCCCAGTATCCTTGCATATTCCTCAATATTTGGTGGTGCCACTAATTTTCTTTTACCCATATTGCTAAGCCTATAGTGATATCTCATTGTAGGTTTGACTTATCTGTCCCTGATTTGCATTTCCACATTTACTTTGCCATTTGAAGGTCATCTTAAATGAAACATTTGTTTCTCTTCCCCATTTTCTTTTTGTCAATTTTTATTAGTACAGTATAAGTATACATAATTTAAGCATTTTTATTGGTGCATCTTTTGCTCATTTTCTATATTTTCAGGTTTTTTACTGATGAGTAAAAATGCTGATGATAAATATACTTATTATTTTCTTTCATGCTATAGATTATCTTTTCATTCATTATCTTAACAAGGTTTTTTTGCAGAACAAAAGTTTTTATATTTGATGAAGTCCAATTTCTTATATTTTAATATATCATGCTTTTCAACTGTAAGAACTCTTTGCATAGCCCTGGTTACTGAAGATTTTGTCCTGAAAGACTTATGGTTTTCTAAAAGTTTTATAGCTTTACATTTTACACTTAAGTTCATGATCCATTTTGAAAAAATTTTAGCATAAGGTGTGATATGTGAGTCAAGCTTAACTTTTGTGACTATGGATGTCCAATTAGTTGTTTTACACCTTTATAAAAAGTAAGTTGGGGGCTAGGGTTGTAGCGCTGTAGAAAAGTGCTTGCCTAGCACATGTGATGCACTCAGTTTGATCCTCAGCACTACATAAAAATAAGTAAAAATAAATGTATCATGTCCATGTACAACTAAAATATTTATTTAAATGAGTTGGGCATGAATGGACCTACTTTGGGTTCTTTATTATATTCCATTAATCCTTCCATTAATCTATTTTTTAAATTTAATTTATTTTGATTCATTGTACACAAATGGAGTACAACTGTTGTTTCTCTGGTTGTACACGAAGTAGAGTCACATCATTTGTGTAGTCATATGTGTACATAGAGTAATATGTTTGTCTCACTCTGTTATTTTTCCTTCTCCACCCCCCCCACCCACCCCTCTTTTTCCTCTATGCCATCCATCCTTCCTCCATTCTTTCCTCCCTCTCCACCCCACATTATGTATCATCATCAACATATCAGAGAGATCATTTGATCTTTGATTTTGGGGGACTGGCTTATCTCACTTAGCATGATATTCTCCAACTGCATCCATTTTCCTGCAAATACCATAATTTTATTCTTCTTTATGGCTGAGTAATATTCCATTGTGTATATATACCACAGTTTCTTCATCCATTCATCTATTGAATGGCATCTAGGTGGGTTCCACAATCAAACTATTGTGAATTGAGCAGCTGTGAACATGGATGTGGCCACATCACTGTAGTATGCTGATTTTAAGTCCTTTGGGTATAGGCCAAGGAGTGGGATAGCTGGGTCAAATGGTGGATCCATTCCAAGTCTTCTAAGGAATCTATACACCACTTTCCAGAGTGGCTGCAACAATTTGCAACCCCATCAGCAATGTATGAGTGTACCTTTTTCCCTACATCCTCGCCAACACCTGCTGTTGATATTTTTGATAATAGACTTTCTAATTGGGGTGAGATGAAATCTTAGGGTAGTTTTGATTTGCATTTCTTTTATTACTGTAGAGATGTTGAACATTTTTTATGTATCTGTTGATAGCTTGTAGATCTTCTTCTGTGAAGTGTCTGCTCATTTCCTTAGCCCATTTATTGATTGGGTTATTTGTATTCTTTGTGTAAAGCTTTTTGAGTTCTTCATAGATTCTGGAGATTAGTACTCTATCTGAAGCGTGTGTGGCAAAGATTTTCTTCTACTCTGTAGGCTCTCTCTTCACATTGCTGATTGTTTCCTTTGCTGAGAAAAAGCTTTTTAGTTTGAATCTATCCTAATTATTGATTCCTGCTTTTATTTCTTGTGCTTTGGGAGTCATGTTAAGGACGTCTGGTCTTAGGCCAACATGATGAAGATTTGGACCTACGTTTTCTTCTATTAGGTACAGGTCTCTGGTCTAATTCCTAGGTTCTTGATCAATTTGAGTTGAATTTTGTGCAGGGTAAGAGATAGGGGATTAGTTTCATTTTGCTGCATATGAATTTCCAGTTTTCCAGCACCATTTGTTGAAGAGGCTATCTTTTCTCTATTGTATGTTTTTGGCACCTTTGTCTAGTATGAGAAAACTATATTTATGTGGGTTTGTCTCTGTGTCCTCTATTCTGTACCATTGATATGCCTATTTTGTACCATTGATAGTCTGTTTTGGTGCCAATACCATGGTGTTTTTGTAACTATTGCTCTGTAGTATAGTTGAAGGTCTGGTATTGTGATACCTCCTGCTTCGCTCTTCCTGCTAAGGATTTCTTTAGCTATTCTGGGTCTCTTATTCCTCCAAATGAATTTCATGATTGCTTGCTTTATTTCTATGAGGTATGTTACTGGGATTTTAATTGGAATTTCATTGAATTCGTAAAGCGCTTTGGATAGTATGGCCATTTTGACGATATTAATTCTGCCTATCCAAGAACATGGGAGATCTTTCCATCTTCTCAGACTTTCTTTAATTTCTTTCTTTAGTGTTCTGTAGTTCTCATTGTAGAGGTCTTTCACCTCTTTGGTTAGATTGATTCTCAAGTATTCTATTTTTTTTTTTGAGGCTATTGTGTATGGGGTAGTTTTCCTAATTTCTCTCAGAGGATTCATCACTTATGAATAAAAATGCATTAGATTTATAAGCATTGATTTTATATCCTGCTACTTTACTGAATTCATTTATGAGTCCTAGGAGTTTTCTGGTGGAAATTTTTTGGCTCTTCTAAACATAGAATCATGTCATCAGCAAATAGGGATAGTTTGAGCTCTTCTTTTCCTATTCCTATCCCTTTAATTTCTTTGATCTAATTGTTCTGGCTGGAGTTTCAAAGGCAGTGTTGAAGAGAAGTGGTGAAAGAGGGCATCCCTGCCTTGTTCCAGTTTTTAGGAGGAATGCTTTCAGTTTTTCTCCATTTAGAATGATGTTGGCCATGGGTTTAGCATAGATAGTCTTTACAATGTTAAGGCATGTTCCTACTATCCCTATTTTTTCTAGCGTTTTGAGCATGAGTGGATGCTGTATTTTGTCAAATGCTTTCTCTGCATCTATTGAAATAATCATGTGATTCTTAACTTTAAGTCTGTTGATGTGGTGAGTTACATTTATTGATTTCCGGATGTTGAACCAACCTTGCATCCCTGGGATGAAACCCACTTGATCATGGTGCACTGTCTGTTTAATATGTTCTTGTATGTGATTTGCTGAAATTTTGTTAAGAACTTTTGCATCTACCAACTTTTTTTTTCTTTCCTTGATGTGTCTTTGTCTGGTTTTGGTATGAGGGTGATATTAGCTTCATAGAATGAGTTTGGAAGGGTTCCCTCCTCCTCTATTTTATGGAATACTTTGCGGAGTATTGGAATGAGCTGTTCTTTGAAGGTCTTGTAGAACTCAGCTGAGAATCCATCTGGTCCTGGACTTCTCTTTGTTGGTAGGCTTTTGGTGACTTCTTCTATTTCATTGCTTGAAATTGATCTATTTACATTGTGTATGTCCTCGAGATTCAGATTGGGTGGATTATATGTCTCTAGAAACCTATTGACATCTTCGAGAGTTTTTTATTTTGTTGTAGTTTCTAATTATGTTTTGTATTTCAATAGTGTCTGTTGCGATATTTCCTTTTTCATCATGAATATTCGTAATTTGAGTTTTCTCTCTCCTTTTGTTCATTAGTGTGGCTAAGGGTTTATCAGTTTTGTTTATTTTTTCAAAGAACCAACTTTTTGTTCTGTCAGTGTTTTGGATTGTTTCTTTTGTTTCAATTTCATCAATTTCCACTCTGATTTTAATTATTTCCTATTTTCTACTACTTTTGGTGATGATCTGTTCTTCTTTTCCTAGGCCTTTGAGCTGTAATGTGAAATTATTTATTTGTTTACTTTTCATTCTTTTATTGAATACACTCCATGCAATGAATTTTCCTCCTAGTACTGCTTTCATAGTGTCCCAGAGATTTTGATATGTTGCATCTTTGTTCTCATTACCTCTAAGAATTTTTTTATTTATCCCCCCTGATGTCTTCAGTTATCCATGCATCATTTAATAGCATATTATTTAATCTCCAGGTGTTGGAGTAGTTTCGGTTTTTAACTTTATCGTTGATTTCTAATTTCATTCCATTATGTTCTCATAGAATACAAGGTAGTATCTCTGTCTTTTTGTATTTGCTAAGAGTAGCATTGTGGCATAACATATGGTCTATTTTAGAGAAAGATCCATGAGCTGCTGAGAAGAAAGTATATTTGCTAATACACTTGGATGGATGGAATATTCTATATATGTCTGTTAAGTTTAAATTACCAATTGTGTTATTGAGTTCTGTGGTTTCCTTGTTCAACTTTTGTTTGTCCAATGGTGAGAGAGGTATGTTAAAGTCACCTAGTATTATTGTGTTGTGGTCTGTTTGGTTCCTGGAATTGAGAACGATTTGTTTGATGTACATGGATGCACCATTGTTTAGGGCATAAATATTTATGATTTTTGCATCTTGCTGATTTATGCTTCCCTGAAGCAGTTTGAAATGTCCTTCTTTATCCCTTCTAACTAATTTTTGCTTGAAATCCACTTTATCTGATATGAGAATGGAAACCCCCACTTTTTTATGAGTCCATGTGTGTGGTATGTTTTTTCCCATCGTTTCACCTTTAGTCTGTGGGTATCTTTTTCTATGAAATGCATCTCTTGAAGGCAGCATATTGTTGGGTTTTTCTTTTTAATCTAATCTGCCAGTTTATGTTTTTTGATTGATGAGTTAAGGCCATTAATATTCAGGGTTATTATTGAGATATGATTTGTATTCCCAGTCATTTTGAATTTCTTTTTTTGACCTGGGGATTGAACTCAGGGGCACTGAGCCACTAAGCCACATCCCCAGCCCTATTTTGTATTTTATTTAGACAGAGGGTCTCACTGAGTTGCTTAGTGCCTTGCCCTTGCAGAAGCTGGCTTTGAAGTCACAATCCTTCTGCCTCAGCTTCCCAAGCCGCTGGAATTACAGTTGTGCGCCACTGTGCCCAGCTTATTTTGGGTTTTCAACTTGACTTGGTTTCTCCTTTATTTGACTATTCCTTTAGGGTAGTTCCTCCCTATGCTGACTTACATTGTTGTTCTTCATTTCTTCCTCATGGAATATTTTGCTGAGAATGTTCTGTAGTGCTGGCTTTGTATTTGTAAATTCTTTTAGCTATTGTTTATCATGGAATGGTTTTATTTCATTTTCAAATCTGAAGGTTAGTTTTGCTGGGTATAAGATTCTTGGATGGCATCCATTTTCTTTCAGAGCTTGAAATATGTTGTTACAGGCCCTTTTTGCTTTTAGGGTCTGGGTTGAGAAATCTGCTGATAACCATATTGGTTTCCCCCTGAGTTTAATCTGACTTTTTTTTCTCTCGCAGCCTTTAAAATTCTATCTTTATTTTGTATGTTAGGTACTTTCATTATATTGTGCCTTGGTGTGGATCTGTTGTAATTTTGTACATTTGGTGTCCGATAAGCCTCTGGTAGTTGATTTTTCGTTTCATTCTTCAGATTTGGGAAATTTTCTGATATTATTTCATTGACTAGATTATTCATTCCTTTGGTTTTTATCTGTGGCCTTCCTCAATACCAATAATTCTTAAATTTGGTCTTTTCATGATATCTCATAATTCTTGTAGGTTCTATTTGTGAATTCTTACCATCTTCTCTGTTTGGCCAATTTTGTTTTCAAGATTAAATATTTTGTCTTCAGTGTCTGAGGTTCTGTGTTCCAGGTGATCTAGCCTGTTGGTTATGCTTTCTATTGAGTTTTTAATTTGGTTTATTGTTTCTTTCATTTCAAGGATTTCTGTTTGTGTTTTTCAGAATCTCTCTTTATTGAAATGATCTTTTGCTTCCTGCATTTGTTCTTTTAACTGTTGATTGGTACAATCATTCATTGCCTGCATTTGCTCTTATTTCATTGTTTGCTTCTCTGATCATTTTAATTATGTGCATTCTGAACTTCCTTTCAGACATTTCTTCTGCCGTGCTGTCATTGGATTCTATTGATGTAGCATCTAGATTTGTTTGGTATACTTTCTTCCCTTGTTTTCTCATGTTGTTCATGTATCTTCCCTTCTAGCAGTGAGAATCTGGGGTATTGCAGTTTCCTCCCTATAGACTTATAGTGTCCCTGCAGGTTTCCAATACCTCACCCTGACATGAGAGAGTAATATTAGCAGCACACCATACAAACAATATGCATCCTTAACTCAAGCTTTCCTTTTTAAGATATTAACCATATTGTCTTAGTAAACAGAGATGATAAGTTCGATTATTATCTACAGTTTAGCCAATAGGTTTGCAATAAGACCACAATTTCCAATGGTGGACAAAGAGGATAGGGTAGTGTGTAGGATATACCATTAATGAGATAATAAGTGTGTCTATAGAGGTACTATGTCATAGGAGTAGTGACAGAGGAATTAAAAGAAATTGGTTGTTAGCATTAGAAAACAGAGAGTCTCCAAGGAGATGGATTAGAGTAAAATAGAGAGGGCGATAAAAATATTAATAAAAGAGAAGTAGGAATAATAGTAGGTATAATAGGAATAATCATAATCTTATTACTAATAAAGTAAAAAAAAAACTACAATAACACTATACTGTTCAAACCTCCTAGTCTTCAGTAGCCTGATGCCTGGGAGGAACTTGATAATGTGGTATCGCAGGAAGGATACTGCCCCTCTAGGTATGGTGGCCTCTTGGTGGGATATAATCCCTGCTACTAGGCAGAGGCACCCCCACGTGTTGAAAGATGGGCAGTCGCTGCCCAGGCACTAGACTGCAGGCTGGGGCTGGGCCAGGTGGGCCTGGGCCTCTGGGCCGGGCCTCCCTGGCATGGAAGTTTCATGTAGCTCTGCTGGGCTGGCGTGGACCTAGGCCTCTGGGCCAGGCCTCCCAGCGTGGAAGTCTCACATATCTGCATTGGGCTGGCCTCCCCAGCATGGAAGTCTCACACAGGTGCTCTGGGCTGAACCTGATGTCTCTCCATTAATCTTTATATTTATTCCTTCACTAGTGTCACATTTGAAAACTGGTAGGCTGATTCCTCCCACTCTATTCTTGTTTTTCCAAGTGGATCTGGCTATTTTAGTTTTTTTGCTAGTTTGTATATATCTTAGAATAAGCTTATCTATGTCTACAAAATATCTTGAAATTTTGATAGAAATGGATTAAACCTGTATATCGGTTTGAGTGTAATTGACAGGTTTACTATATTGAGTCTTACAGTCCGTGAACCCAGTATGTCCCTCCATACATTTCGAACTTCTTGGATTTCTTTCATCAGTGTTTTATAAGTTTCAAGCATGCAATTTTTATA
This sequence comes from Glaucomys volans, assembly GCA_020662805.1. Classification (NCBI taxonomy): domain Eukaryota; kingdom Metazoa; phylum Chordata; class Mammalia; order Rodentia; family Sciuridae; genus Glaucomys; species Glaucomys volans. Next base: position 182,575 of record JAJEJO010002480.1, read on the forward strand.
CATGCTTTGTTAAATTTACACCTAAATAGCAGTTTGTGAGCAGTTGCCTAGGATATGCAAAGACTTGGGTTTGATTCCTCAGCACTGCAAAAATAAAAATAATTTACATCTGAATATTTCATTTTTTGAATGAATGTAAATGCTATAATATGTTAAAGTTGATGCCTGTATACTTACTCTAGAATGGTGAAATACATTTTATTCTTATGTTTTGTATATTCTGCAACCTTGATGATTAGTTGATATTAGCTGTAGAAACTTCTTTTGATTCCTTGGGATTTTCTATGTCGACAATCATGTCATCTGCTAATAAGAGCAGTTTTATTTCTCCCTTTATAATCTATATGCCTTTTATTTTTCTATTCATATTTTATTGTACTGGATAGAACTTCCATTACTATCTTGAATCACTGGTGAGAGTGGATATTTTTCCTTGTTCCTAATCTTAGAAATATGCCATCTTCCTCCATTAAGCATTTAGAGTAAAAGAAGTTCTGCTTTGTTCCTGTTTCTCAGGGTTTTGATCATGAATAGATATTTTGTTTTCTCAAAAGTTTTTCTACATAGATTTATATAATTAAATAATTTTTTAGCCTATCAATATGGTTGGTGACATTTATTTTTAAACATTGAACCAGCCTTTTATTTCAGGAATAGCTCCCATTTGTCATGGTTCATAATTCTTTATTTCTTTTATTTTTTTATTTTATTTATTCTGATTCGTTGTACACAAATGGAGTACAGCTCTTGTTTCTCTGGTTGTACACAAAGTAGAGTCACACCATCTGTGCATTCATACATGTACACAGGACAATGATGCCCATCTCATTCTGCTATTATTCGTACCCCACAACCCTGACCCCATCCCTCTCTTTCCCTTATGCTATCTATCCTTCCTCCATTCTTGCCTCCCTTCCACCCCACATTGTGCATCATCATTCACTTATCAGAGATATCATTCGGCCTTTGGATTTTGGGGTTTGGTTAAACTCACTTAGCATGACAGTCTCCAACATCATCCATTTACCTACAATTGCCATAATTCTTTATATAGTGTTGAATTGTATTTGCTAATATCTGTTAAAGAATTTTGCATCTGTATTCATAAAGGATATTGGACTGTTGATTCTTTGTGTTGTTTTTGAATCACTTTGCTATCAAGTTAATATTAGCTTCATAAAATGAATTAAGAAGTATTCTCCTGCATACAGAATGGGAGAAAGCCTTTGACATCTGCACTTCAGTATATATAAAAACTCAAAAAAGCTTAATACCAAAACAAACAAACAAACAAATAGCCCAGTACAGTCAACAAATATATGAAAAAATGTTCAATATCTTTAGCATTTATCAAAAATACAAATAACAATAAATATTGGTGACAATATTTGGGAAAAGGGTACACTCATACTTTGTTGGTGGGAGCAAATTAGTACAACCATTCTGGAAAATAGTGTGGAGAGTCCTTAGAAAACTTGGAACCAACATTTGTTCCAGTTATCCCCTCCTCAGTAAATATCCAAAGGATTTTAAATCAGCATCCTACAGTGATGCAGCCAAATCAATGTTCATAGCTGCACAATTCACAATAGATAAGCTATGAAACCAACCTACATGCCCATCAACAAAGGAATGGGTAATGAAATTGTGGTATATATACACAATGGAATATCAGCCATAAGAAGAATGATTTTATGACATTTGCCAGTAAATGGATGGAACTGGTGATTATCATGCCAAGTAAAATAAGCCAATCCCCAAAAACCAAATGGTATGTGGATGCTAACCCATAGGTAAGGGGTGGGGGAAAAGTAGAAGTTCACAGGATTAGACAAAGGGGAATTAAAGGGAGGGGGGATAAGAATAGGAAAGACATGGTGTATTCATAAGTGAACTTTCCTTTGTTCATTTATGAATACGCCACAGTGAATCCCACCATCATGTAGATCCATAAGACTGGGACCCTAATTAGAATAAGACACATTCTCTGCATTATAATTTTATTAAAATGGACTATACCATCATATATGAAAAGAATAAAAATAAATCAATAAAAGAACCAATAAAAAGAAATGTTCTCCTATTTCCTGGAATATATTACTTATAATTTTAGTGTCTATTTTTTCTTTAGGCATTGATAGAATTCTCCAGTAAAACATCTGGGTCTAGAGATTTTTGGGGGGGATTTTTAAGTTAAGAATTATATTTCCTCAATAGTTATTCAAGTGATTTATTTCATATTGGGTGGGCAGGAGTTTGTGTGTTTTGAAGAAGTGATCTACTTCATCTAAGTTGTCTAGTTTGCATGTTGCAGTCCTCTAGAGAAACATGATCTATAGAATATGTATATATATATTAGAGAGAGGTTGGGGAGAGGGAAGACAGATTGATAAAATGATATTTATTAGGGGAATTGTCTCACATAATTATGGAGAAAAAGTGTTCCACAGTAGGCCACCTGTAAGCATCCAGAAAAGTACATAATTCAGACTGAGTCTGAATATCAGAGAATTGGGAGGTTTACTTGTATAAGTTCCGCAGTCTGACATGTGAAGTTAACCATCACTTTGTGTAGTCATTCATAGTATTTTTTATTATCTGTATTATTTTTCCGATCTATTCTTCATTTGTGTTCAATATGCTATGAATATATTAATTTTAAATTTTAAATAATATGGGTTTTCAATTCTAACATAACAGTTGATTTTTTCTATGTACTTAATTTCTCTGGTAAATTTTCTATCTCAATACCCACTTTAGCTGTGAGTTTTTCAATAGTCTGTGCTTTTGGTTAGTTCTGTTTGTCAGTATATCTGGTAATAACTTGATTCAATACCAGGCATTTTGGGTGAGAATTACAAATATTCTACATGAGATTGTGTTCTCCAAAAGAGATTTAATTTAAATTCTGGCAGGCAGTAAAATTAAGGGAAGAGCTCCCATTGGAGGAACTGAAGTGACTTGAGACTGGATTGAAGGTTTTGTAACAATTAGTCTGTTTCTTTCTTACTGTTAGAGTGTAAGCCTTTTTGACCCCTTCAAGAGCTTTATGAAACTTCAGAGTTCTCAAAGGGAAAAAAATGTTGAATTCACCACAATGCATTTTCATTCTTCTCAGGGTCTTGATTGTTTTTTTAGATCCATAATGTCCTCAAAAAGGTTATTTTAGAAATCTTTTTATCCAGTTTTCCTGGTTTTTCAGAGAAAGGATTTGTCAGATGCAAGATAAAGTTATAAAAGGAAGTACTCAAAATCAGTTTAAGACACATAAAATAGAGAGTCTATAGTACATTGCATGTATTTTCTCAGTGAAGTAGTAGTTTAGGTTATAGGCTATGAAGTGATAGCTTGAAATTTAATAATGGAATAAAATGTCTAAGGATAACAGCAAATGTTTGCAATAATCATTATGATAAAATTTAAAGTGATGAGAAAATTATTTGTTCTTCCCTGACATATTGTAGGGGCTGTGAATACACTAACTAGTGTTATTTCCTCATCCTAGGTAATCTTCTGGATTACTTGAGGGAAAATAAGGAGTGTAATAGTTTATGTATTATTGCTTTTTCCATGGAGGTGAAGACAGATGAAACAGTATTTACTGTTTTGTTCAACAATGAAGCATACCATTCACCATCTCTGTCCCTGGCAGTATTAGACAACATTCTTTTCATGTCACTTTCTGGTGCTAGTGCTTCCTTAACAGTCTCCAATAAACCTCAGCCACACCCAGACTATAAAGTCAATGAAGGGTATGTTACTACTTTCATTAGAATTAACTCTTAAACTTTCAAATACATTTACATGATAAAGATAGCTGTTGATAGAAATCTGTATTTTCTGGTTTGTTAATTTTCTACATCTTTTGTTCCTTCTGTAGGACTATAAATGGACAGGAGGTGTTTTGGGATATGCAACTGGGAATAGCTCTTTTAATCAGTGGCTTTTCCCTCCTGACAGTGACTGAGAGAATCACTAAGGCAAAGCACATCCAGTTTTTGAGTGGGGTCTCTGTCATTGTGTACTGGTTTTCTGCTTTAGTGTATGATTTTATCATCTTCTTATTTTCCTGCTGCTTGCTATTGGTGAGTAGGGTTTATTTTCCTTCCATACCACATGTAAAATCCCTATCCTAATGGTTTCATAAATCTATCTCTACCAATAAACTGTGTTCATTATCTTATAAAATGTTGCAAAGTTTCATGGTAAATTTCATTAGAAGAAAATAACTCCTGTATCCTTCTGTTTTAGTCAACTATTTTGCTGCTGTGGCTAAATGATCTGACCAGCACAATTATAGAGGAGGAAAGGTTTATTTGAGGGCTCATGGTTTCAGTGGTCTTAGTCCTTTGAAGGCCAGCTCCATTCCTCAGGGCTTGAGGTGAGGCAGAACATGATGGTGGAAGAGTGTGGCAGAGGGAAGCAGCTTACATCATCAGGAATCGGAGAAAGTCAGTCTCCACTCTCCAGATACAAAATGTATACCCCAACGCCATGCCTCAATTCCAGTCTCCAGCCACACCCTACCACTTCAGTTACCACTCAGTTAATCCCTATCAGGGGATTAAATCACTGTTTGTGTTAAGACTGTTATAATCCAATCATTTCTCCTCTGAACCTTCTTGAATTGTCTCACACATGAGCTTTTGGGGAACACATCACATCCACACCATAATACCTTCATTAGCAGAAAATAATTTTTCTTTGCAGTAGCACAAAAACTGATTAAGGCTAATTTCCCATTTATTTTCTTATATACTTTTGCCGACCTCCAAAACTGTTCCAAAGGTAGAAAGACCCTTATCTATAATGTTTCATGCTACCTAGCTTTGTCCTTCAGTAGTCCTTGGCTATCCTGCTTCCAGCCTTTCTAATTTTCCTGAAAGTTTCTATCCATTTATTTTAAAATTTGTAATGAATACCTGCTGTGATCCAGACAATATTGTGGAATTCTTCCTGATTGCCCAGGCTGGAGAACTTGAAATCCTCCTGCTTCAGCCTCCTTCGTAGCTTGGGATTACAGGCATGTGCCAACCACACCTGGCCAGAGGAACCTCTTTAGAGAAATAATCTACTTTCTGGAGAAGTTGGTAGTTAGCACTATTGGGGGAAAGTATACTAATTTTGTGAATTTTAAAAAGAAAAATTGTTCCTAATAGAAAACAGAATAATGGAAGCATAGTCTTTCTGTTCACTGCAATACCCTCTGGTGATGAGCTATGATTCTTTTTTAAAGAGGTAGGTTGAATTAGCATCCACTAATCAGAACATTCAGCCTTTGATTTTGGGGGGAATTGGCTTATTTAACTTACCATGATATTCTCCAATTCCGTCCATTTACTGGCAAATGCCATTATTTTCTTCGTCTTTATGGCTGAGTAATATTCCATTGTGTATCATGCTAAGTGAAATAAGCCAATCCCCCAAAATCAAAGGCTGAATAGTCTCTCTGATTTGTGGATGCTAACCCAAAACAAGGGAGGTTGGGGAGAAGAATAATAGAAATTCATTGGATTAGACAAAGGGAAATGAATGGAAGGGAGAAGGGAGGGGAGTAGGAAAGACAGTAGAATTAATCGGACATAACTTTTCTAGCCTTGTATTTGAGAACACAACCAGGGTAACTCTGCATCATGTACCAACACAAGATTGGGATCCTAAATAGAATAATTATACTCTATGTATGTATAATATGTATGTATAAGTTGCCAAAATACATTCTACTGTCATGTATAACTAAAAAGACCAAGAAAAGAGGCAGATTGACTAAATAAATACTTCTTTGCTAAATAAAGGCAGGAGTTGCTCTTTCCTTCTTTAAATGTTTTGACCTGATTTCCTTTTTTACTTGCTCTTCACCTTTGCCTTTGTCCCCTTCAGGGAGTGTTCAAATACTGCAAAATTGATATTTATGTCATGGATTATCACTTTCTGGAAACAATGCTGATCCTTACAGTATATGGCTGGTCTGCCATTCCCCTCATGTACCTGATGAGCTTCTTGTTTTCTAGAAGTTCTTCTGCCTACATCAAACTTATTCTGTTCAACTTCATCTCAGGCACTTTTACTACCTTCATAGATAGAATAATAGGAGATGGTAAGTAAAAGGACTTCACAAATTTTCCCCTTCCCCAGAAGACAACAGTCAATAAATTAGGAGCAATGGATTTACAGATATATAAAGACATTAGTTGACAATTAAGTTCTAGGTTTTTTGAAAAATCCTGCACTGGACATAAGTCCACAACCTTATTCTGAGGACCTGTGATGTTTTAAGCATTGTGCCTCATCTAGTATCCTCATATTGAAGTGATGGGATTGAACCTGAGCTGCAGGTCCTTGGATATGATGCCTCCTCTCTATCCCCACCTCAGTAGCTCTATCACATGACTTAGATAGTCTGTTTTGTATCTGATTTGGGAAATTTTAGGAGTATTAGACCCTGAAACTCATTTGGGGGTGGGGAGAATGAGAGAGGGGCATAAGAGAGGGAGGGAGAACGAGAGGAAACAAAGGAACAGCTGTCTTCCTATAGAAGGGTAATTTTCAGAAAGAAATCATATCTCAAATATATTAGACTATTATTTAAAAATATTATTTCTTGACATAGTGGTATTTTGGAGTGAAGTAAAGAGAGGGATGAATTGAAAAGAATCTTGAGTTTGGGGGAATTCCATTCGGGAAAGGTTCTATGGTGTGACATTTTCTCATTAATTCAATGAAAGGCACAAGAATCTGACCCTCCTAACTTTCTTCAGAAAGATGAAAATCTGTGCATTCACCTGACATGTATGTAACTAAGCCATTTTTTCTTCTGTCCTTTACAAGTTTCTGCAGGATTATTAAATTTGTATTTCCTCACTTGCCTTCTCTGACTATGCGATTTGCATATATACTCAAACCCTAAGTTCGAAATGAGCCCCCAGCTTAATGCTATTTATAGGAAGCACAGTAAAAAATACAAAGATATAGAAAGTAGAAGAATGGCATTACTACAGTGATGCAGCCACATCAATGTTTATAGCTGCTCAATTCACAATAGCTAGATTGTGGAACCAACCTTGATGCCCTTCAATAGATGAATGGATAAAGAAACTGTGGTATATATATGCAATGGAATATTACTCAGCCATAAAGAAGAATAAAATTATGGCATTTGGCAGGTAAAATGGATGATGTTGGAGACTGTCATACTAAGTGAGATTAGCCAGTCCCAAAAGTCCAAAGACCGAATGATCTCTCTGATAAGTGAATGATGATGCATAATGCAGGGTGGAAGGGAGGCAAGAATGGAGGAAGGATAGATAGCATAGAGGGAAGGGAGGGATGGAGTCGGGGTGGGGGGGTAAGAATAATAACAGAATGAGACAGACATCATTGCCCTGTGTACATGTATGAATGCACAGATGGTGTGACTCTACTTTGTGTACAACCAGAGAAACAATAGCTGTGCTCCATTTGTGTTCAATGGATCAAAATTAAATGAATTAAAAAAATAAAAAATTTAAAAAAGAATGGCAAGGAATATGCTACACAAATACTCATAAAATAAAACTCAAGTGATTATATCAATAGAAGAAATATTTAGAACTAAAGAATAACATAATCATGCTACAGCTAAAGTAAAAAACTGTATATCCAAAGAAAGAATGGTGAACAAATAAATATAAACCAAATAGAAAGTGAATATATACAGCTGGCTGGCGTGGTGCACACCTGTAATCCCAGCAACTAGGGAGGGTGAAGCATAAAACAGGAAGATCACAAGTTCCAGGCCATCCTCAGCAACTTAATAAACAAAGGGGGCTGAGGTATGGTTTAGTGGTAGAGGGCCTCCATCTGAATTTAATCCCCAGAACCTGCTCCCCAACATACAAAGCACTCTGATTTGATCTTTCCACAATGTGAATACACAATGGAGTACTAACAAAACCAGGACTAACAAAATGGTTATACTTTGAGAAAGATGCAATTTGTTTAATCCAATTAAGTAGAATTAGAAAATTTGAATTGTACTGTAAGCTTGCAAGTGATTAATGGTTCAGATTCTCTCCATAAAGAAAACACAAGGCCTAGATGGCCATACTTCACCAAAAAATTCTGAAATTATCAGCAGAAACTCTTGTCATCAGGTATAAACTACAACAAACTTATTGGGAAGTAATTACTGTTCTTCAAAGATAATCTGGTTTTTAATTACTTGAGTTTGCTTGGATCAGTACTGGGGGATTTCTTGTCTTTGGGATAGTTCATTTTCTATTATGTAACCCACTTTTATCATGTTTTTAGCAACAGCAAGTAACTTGTCTAATGTCACCAGAAACTTCATACGTAATTCATTACTGCTCTTTCCCAATTATAACCTTGGGAAATGCATCAGTGACTATACTGTTATCTACCAGATGAAGATACTGTGCACCCAGAAAAAGAATGTTCCCAAATTCTTAAATTGTAGTAAAGAAAGTAAGTATCTTGAAGATCTCTATAAATTTCTATGAAATTAAGCTTGGGTTCAGACCATGAAACATGCTGTGAACTTGCTGTTCTTTCAAGGAGAGAGGACACATGTTTGGTACATGTTGTTTATCAAGCCAGGGAAATCTTTTTAAATATAGTAAAACTTCAAAAGCAATTCTGAGGTAAGTTTAAAGTAGTTATCAGGTATAGAATAAGAGCTACTAATAATCAACCATCTACTAGTATCACTCTTTGAAATGTCATTTTTTATTTAGTGCTGTTATAGAAAATACAATTCAGAGTTCATTTTTATATGTTTATTTGCTGTTATTTTATTAATTTTTATAATTTAAATGTAGATTATTTTAATTCATGTATTCAAAGCAGATGCTGATAGTGTATTTCTTTTCCAATCTTTTTTTAAATTTTTTTTTATTTTTACAGACTTCATTTTGATTCATTGTACAAATATGGGGTACAAATTTTCATTTCTATGGTTGTGCATGATGTACATTCTTAATCATTCTTGTTAATCACACATGTACATAGGGTAATGATTCCAATCTTTATGTACATATTTCTTGTTCTTGACTTACTGCTTTGTCAAACACATAGTGAAATTGAATCAAAGTGACAGCAGACCTCCATTTTCATTCCAATTTAAGAGTGAACTTTATAATATTTTACCATTAAGTATGATGTTTACTGTAGAACTTTTATCAGATTAAGGGGAGTTCCTTTCTCTTCCATGTTTGGTTTTTAAAATCATGAAAAAAGTGTTCAATTTTATCAGATGCTTGTTACTGCTTGTATTAAAGTGAGAAAATTATTTTTCTTTGCTCTGTTGAATTACATATATATTCTATTGAATTACATAGTGAATTACTTAGTAATTCATTTGTAATGGCAAATAATTATAAGTCATGATAAACTGAATAAAACAAACATTTTATGATGTATGAATTGTTATATATCAGACTGCTTACTGCTGTTAGTAAGGATTCTTACACCTTTATTCATAAAAAAGATCAACCTGAAATTGTTAGGGATTTTTTGTAAACTATTTATAAACTTGTAGAATAAAAAATATTTAAGGGGTTTTTAGTTGGTCAAAAATTTTGTGGGTCCGGACATGGTGGCGCACAACTGTAATCCCAGCAACTCGGGAGGCTGAGGCAGGAGGATTGAGAGTTCAAAGCCAGCTTCAGCAACTTAGCGAGGCCCTAAGCAACTCAGTGAGACCCTGTCTCTAAATAAAATACAAAATAGGGCTGGGGATGTGGTTCAGTGGCTGAGTGCCCCTGAGTTCAATCCCCAGTTCAAAAAAAAAAAAATTTGTGGAATGTTCATTGCAGCTCAATTCACAAAAGCTAAGCTATGGAACCAACCCAGGTGCCCTTCAATAGATGAATGGATAAAGAAAATGTGGTATAAATAAAAACACAATGGAATGTTACTCTGCCATAAAGAAGAATGAAATTATGGCATTTGCTGGTAAATGGATGGAACTGGAAGCAATCATGCTAAGTTAAATAAGCCAATTCCAAAAAAACAAAGGCTGAATATTCTCTCTGATACAAGATGCTGACTCACAATGGGGGTGGTGTCAGGGTTGTGGGGGTCGTGGAGGTTCACTGGATTGGATGGGGGGGAATGTGAGGAAAAGGAGGGGGGATGGGAATGGGAAAAACAGTGGAATGAATGGGGCATAGCTTTCTTATGTTCATATATGAATACACAACTAGTGTAACTACACATCATGTACAACCTCAAGAATGGAAATTATACTCCTTGTACGTATAGTATTGTTAAAATACATCATAGCATCATGTCTAACTAAAAAGAAAAAATAAAAATATTTAAAACTTTGTGGAGGAAGAATTTGTGGGTTTTTTTTAACTTTTATTTTGTAGTTTTAAATGGACATTATTTCTTCTTAAATGTTTGATGGAATTCACTTGTGAAATTAACTGTGCATGGAGATTATTTTTGGGGAAGTTTTTTAATTCTTTATTGATTGATCTCAGAATAAAGACAGAATAATTGAGTATTCGGTTAAGTTGAGACAACACTTTTATAGGATCATTTCATTCCATCTAAATTTTCAAATTAATTGGAGTAAATTGGTTCAGACTATCTTTGGACAATTTTAACATCTGTATTATTGACAGTGATATTTCCATTTTAATGCATAATATTCCTGATTTTTGCCAGTTGCCATTCTTCTTGAGCAATTGTAACAGGTTTTTATCAGTTGTATTAGTCTTTTCCAAAAAAAGAAAGTTTTCAGCTTTCTTAGTTCATTTTGTTGTGTGTTTGTTTTCTAATTTATTTATGTTCCTTTTCATTTTATTCTACATTTTACACTTGGGAGATTAGTTTTCTAACATCATAAGATAGGTTCTTACATCATTTATTGTCAGCCTGTTCGCTCTTCATGACTCCAGGTGGTTTGGTGGATTAATATTTTTCCTGATTAGATACTCTGAATTTATAGCATCTGTGATTTGATGTTTGAGAAAATTCTCATTCATGGGAAGAGAAAACATCTAAGTAAAAAAATAAAAAGAACATGGGAGATCTTTCCATCTTAGACTTTCTTTGATTTCTTTCTTTAGTGTTCTGTAGTTCTTATTGTAGAGGTCTTTCACCTCTTTTGTTAGATTGATTCCCAAGTATTTTATGTTTCTAGAGGCTATTGTGAATGGTATAGTTTTCCTAATTTCTCTCTCAGAGGATGCATCACTTATGAATAAAAATGCATTAGATTTATGAGCATTAATTGTATATCCTGCTACTCTACTAAATTCATTTATGATTTCCAGAAGTTTTCTGGTGGAATTTTTAGGGTCTTTTAAATAGAGAATCATGTCGTCATCAAATAGGGATAGTTTGAGTTCTTCTTTTCCTATTTGTACTCCTCTAATTTCTTTGCTCTGTCTAATTGCTCCAGCTAGAGTTTCAACGACGATGTTGAACAGAAGTGGAGATAGAGGGCATCCTTGCCTTGTTCCAGTTCTCAGGGGAAGTGCTTTCAATTTTTCTCCATTTAGAATGATGTTAGCTGTGGGCTTAGCATAGATGGCCTTTAAAATGTTAAGGGAGGGATTCAAGATGGCGGGCTAGAGGAAGGCTGCATTCCTACTTGCTCCGTGGATTCCTACTTGCTCGGGATTCAAACAGCAGTAATATGGCTCTCAACGAGATTTTATATTCAAAGCACATATAAGGAGTCCCCAGGTGCTGCTCCAGAACCAACTCAGCTGGGCTGGGCTCAGCCCCGCTGCGGGCAGCTACCATCCGGGAGCGCTGGACCCTGCAGCTGCTTCTGAGCCACCGACCTGGGTCTGTGCCAGCCAACAAGTGAGTGCGGGTCCCCAGCAGCGGCTTTGAAGTCACTGGCCGTGGCTCCGGCACCAGCCAGCAACCTCCCAGGCGGAGACCGAGCATCTCAGGCTACCTGGGGCCTCGCCGCAACTTCTGGAGAGGTCTGGCTGGGAGCCTCTGGGATTGCTGACTCCGGTGGGGAGTTGGAACTACTCCGTGCCATTTTGGCGGCTTCCCTGGCAGAGAGGGCTCATCTCCAGCTTCCTGGGGCCACCAGCAGCGTCTGGAGAGGTCCGGCTGGGAGCCTCTGGGATCGCTGACTCCGACAGGGAGTTGGAACTACTCCGCGCCATTTTGGCAGCTTCCCTGGCAGAGAGGGCCCGTCTCCGGCTTCCTGGGGCCTCCAGCGGCGTCTGGAGGGGTCTGGCCGGGAGCCTCTGGGATCGCTGACTCCGGCGGGGAGTTGGAACTACTCCGTGCCATTTTGGCGGCTTCCCTGGCGGGGGTGGGGGGCTGTCTCCAGCTTCCTGGGGCCTCTAGTGGTGTCTGGAGAGGTCCGGCCGGGAGCTTCTGGGATTGCTGACTCCGGCAGGGAGCTTAGGGCCTTTGGTGCCAGCTTACAGTGTCCCCAGGAGAAAGCAACCACCTGCCACCGCCTGAACCCCCAGCGAGGAGTTCAGGTCAGCCTGGGCTCTCAAGCCCAGTGTCTCCATCACTGAGCACAGTTCTGTGACACCACCCCAACTTGATCTAGTGCCCAGGCCCACACCCAGGCCCTGAGTCTACCACCTTGCTGTATCTAATTGTCTATCAACACTAGGCTGCCTCTGCCCAGAAGCTTTGATCATTCCCAACCTGGAGGTAGTGGGACAGCACCTTTCTTGGGTCACCGCTTGATCAAGCACCCCTCAAGCAACAGAGGGGAAGATACACGAGCACCATGAGAAAACACGGGAAGAAAGTATCCCAATTAAACCTAGATGATATATCAAGAGAACCCAAAGACAGCATGATAGAAGGAATGACAGAAAGGGAGTTCAGAATGTTCATAATTAAAGTGATCCAAGAAGAGAATGAGGTGACGAGAGAGCAGATTCAGGCTATGAATAATCAGCTAATAGAGCAATTGCAGGAAGCAAAAAATCACTTCAATAAAGAGATAGAAATTGTGAGAAAAAAACAAACAAATTCTTGAAGGAAACAAGGAAATGAAGGAAACAATAAACCAAGTTAAAAACTCAATAGAAAGCATAATTAACAGAATAGATCACTTGGAAGACAGAACCTCAGACAATGAAGACAAAATATTTAATCTTGAAAACAAAGTCGGACAAACAGAGAAGATGGTGAGGAATCATGAACGAACCCTCCAAGAAATATGGGACATCATGAAAAGACCAAATTTAGGAGTAATCGGGATTGAGGAAGGCGCAGAGATACAAGCCAAGGGTATGAATAATCTATTCAAGGAAATATTATCAGAAAATTTCCCTAATATGATGAATGAGATGGAAAATCAATTACAAGAAGCTTACAGGACACCAAATGCACAGAATTACAACAGATCCACACCAAGGCACATTATAATGAAAATGCCTAACATACAAAACAAAGATAGAATTTTAAAGGCTGTGAGAGAAAAGAATCAGATTATCTACAGGGGGAAACCAATACGTATATCAGCAGATTTCTCAGCCCAGACCCTAAAAGCAAGAAGGGCCTGGAACAACATATTTCAAGCTCTGAAAGAAAACGGATGCCAACCAAGAATCTTATACCCAGCAAAACTTACCTTCAGATTTGCTGATGAAATAAAATCCTTCCACGATAAACAAAAGCTTAAAGAATTCACAAAGAGAAAGCCTGCCCTACAGAACATTCTCAACAAAATATTCGAAGAGGAAGAAACGAAAAATAACAATCTCAGTCATCATGGGGAGGAACTACCCTAAAGAAAGAGTCCATCAAAGGAGAAACAAAGTTAAGCTAAAAACCCTAAAAAAGCTAAAATGACAGGAAATACAAGTCATATCTCAATAATAACCCTGAATGTAAATGGCCTAAACTCATCAAT
>JAJEJO010002480.1:201432-303505 GCA_020662805.1 Glaucomys volans
TGGTGCTGGGAAAACTGGAAATCCTTATGCAGCAAAATGAAACTAAACCCATATCTCTCACCCTGTACAAAACTCAACTCAAAATGGATCAGACCAGAGACCCTGCAACTAATAGAAGAGAAAATAGGTCCAAATCTTCATCATGTTGGCCTAGGACCAGATTTCCTTAACATGACTCCCAAAGCGCAAGAAATAAAAGCACAAATCAATGATTGGGATAGAGTCAAACTAAAAAGCTTCTTCTCAGCAAAGAAAACAATCAGCAATGTGAAGAGAGAGCCTTCAGAGTGGGAGAAAATCTTTGCCACACACACTTCAGACAGAGCACTAATCTCCAGAATCTACCAAGTACTCAAAAAGCTTTACACCAAGAACGCTAATAACCCAATCAATAAATGGGCCAAGGAAATGAACAGACACTTTACAGAGGAAGATCTACAAACAATCAACAGATTTATGAAAAAAATGTTCAACATCACTCGTTATAAGAGAAATGCAAATCAAAACCACCTTAAGATTTCATCTTACCCCAATTAGAATGTCTTTTATTAAGAACACAGGCTACAACAGGTGTTGGCGAGGGTGTGGGGAAAAGGGTACACTCATACATTGCTGGTGGGAGTGCAAGTTGGTGCAGCCACTCTGGAAAGCAGTGTGGAGATTCCTTAGAAAACTTGGAATGGATCCACCATTTGACCCAGCTATCCCACTCCTTGGCCTATACCCAAAGGACTTAAAATCAGATTGCTACAGTGATGCAGCCACATCAATGTTCATAGCTGCTCAATTCACAGTAGCTAGATTATGGAATCAACCTAGATGCCCTTCAGGAGATGAATGGATAAATAGACTGTGGTATATATACACAATGGAATATTACTCAGCCATAAAGAAGAATAAAATTATGGCATTTGTAGGTAAATGGATGATGTTGGAGACTGTTATGCTAAGTGAGATTAGCCAATCCCAAAAATCCAAGGGCCGAATGGTCTCTCTGATAAATGAATGATGATGCATAATGCGGGGGGGGGGGGCGATGCAAGAATGGAGGAAGGCTAGATAGCATAGAGCGAAGGGAGGGGTGGGGTCGGGGTGGGGGGGTAATAATAACAGAATGTGTGACAGACATCATTGCCCTGTGTACATGTATGAATGCACAGATGGTGTGACACTACTTTGTGCACAACTAGAGAAACAATAGCTGTATTCCATTTGTGTTCAATGAATCAAAATTAAATAAATAAATAAAACTTTACCTATTAAAAAAAGAAAAAGAAAAATTTGGAAGGCTATTTTATCCCTTGAAGTCTTGATCTTTTATACAAAGCAGGAAACAAATTATTATTATTATGTGTACTGTGGAACAAAGAGCTTATCATGGAATCAGAAAATAGTATCCACTCCTCCTCCACCACCTCCACCATCTCCACCATCTCTATCACCTTTCAACTCCTCACTTCAGAAAAAAAGATATTTATAAAGAAACTGCATTTCATTTTACCAGTTAAATAGCTTTCATAAACTAACCAAATAAATATTTATCCCAAACCTATCATCATCAATCCATATAATTCCATGAAAATTCACAATTTAAAAAAGAAAGAGGTAACCAGCTTTCAAGCAAAGCAAGTATGAGAACACACACACAAAAAGATTAAAAACAAAACATATAACAAAATGATTTTTTAAGAACCACAAAGACAATCCACAAATATCGTAGTATCAAGGTTTGGGAGCCAATGTGGCAAAATATTAAAACATTGATACTAGTAGATGGAATAATGTTTATTATTGTTTAAATTTCACTCTCCATTTTAGAATTTTAGAGATGAAGGAGAAACAGATTCCAGTAGACAACATAGATTATGATACTATTCTTTATAAAGTTCAAGGATAATTGCTTCTTATGCTCTAAATACTTGGTCTTAGTTTAGCCTAGTGTTTCATTTTAGTCTGTATTTCCTCTTCTTTGTTGTTTTCTTGGTCTATTTATGGTATCAATAAGATTAGCATTCTCTCTCACTATCCCCAGATACTGAGAAGAATATTTATTCTTTGGAAGAGCATACAATTGGAAAGCATTTGATTGTTATGAGTATTGCAGGCTCTCTTTTCATTTTCTTCATTTTCCTTTGTGAAAATACTTTGTGGAGACTAAGAACATTTCTCAATCAACGTATTTACTTTGCTATCTACAAGAAATATAAGAAGGTGAGTGCTTAAGAACATTGAAAATTAGGTCTCAAAAGTATGTGTCAATATGTGACTATCTCAGTTACCAAATAAAAGAAAAACTCATCTGCATGAATGTAAATCAACTTTAATGAGGTAAGATTACCTATAACAAAGTGAATTCACTTTGATGATCTTTTCAAAGGACTGAAGTTTATCTTTATGAATTTTCTCTTACTTTCACCGATGTGTTGGTTATAATTACCTTCCTTTTACTTATTTTTGGTTTATATTTATTCCTCCTCTCTTAGAAGCCATAAGCCACAGCTTTTAGGGTTTTCTTCAATTCCAAGTAGCATTTAAAACTAAACATTCCTTAAAAGCACTACTCTAGCTATGCCCTTAAATTCTTCTTTTTATTTATTTTTTAATTGACAAAATTATATATATATTTAAACGTACAATACGTTTTGATATACATGGTGGAATGGTTTAGTCAAACTTGTTCGTTGCACTTGTGGGTCCTGGGAACTTTCACGATGGGGGGTAAGGACACAGAGTCATGAGCCAGACACCGGGAGTCAGGTAAGTACGACCAGAAGTGAGCTTCTGAGGACTCATTTATTGTGGAAGCTGCCTAGCCCTTTATTTGTTTAAGAGCCAATTAAATCCCCGCACCACCTTGCACCACTCCAGCAGGACCAATCATAGTTCTCATTGTGGATTTATGTGTTCTCCAATCAGCATAAGTTTCTATTTCTCCCAACCATCAAGTTTCCAGCTCCTCATTATGACCCACACTTGCTAATATATTTATTATTTTATATATTTATCTTATGGTGAGAACATTTTAAATCTCCTCAGTATATTCTTTCTTAACTTGATTTTAATTGAAAAATAATAATTGTATGTTTTATGGGGTACAGTGTAATGTTTCAATATGTTTACAGTAGAATGATTAATTCAAACTAAAGCATTTAAAACCTACTTTTTAGTAATTTTGAAATATATGATAAACTTATTTATTATAGTCAACATTCAGTATGTGATAGACAGCAATGCTTATTGCTCACATCTAACTGAAACTTAGCTCAGTTTTCCTTATTTCCACAAGCCTCTGATAGCCACCATTCTGCTCTTTACTTTACAAGTTTAATGCTTTTAGAATCCACATATAAATGAGATCATGCCATATTTGGATTTCCATAGCTGACTTATTTCACTTGATATAATAATATCCTCTAGGTTCATCCATGTTGTTCCAAATGACAGGATGTCCTTTTTCTTAAGGCTGAATATCATCCCACTATGTATTTAACCACATTTCCTAATCACACATCTGCTGATGAATACGTGGATTAATTCCATATTTTGGCTAATTGTGAATAGTGCTGTAATGAGCACAGGAGTGTAGATAGTTTACAAGGTGAGGATTTCATTTTCTTGGGATATATGGCCCAACAGGTTGCTGGGTCATATGGCAGTTCTATTTTAAATTTCTTTAGGAACCTCCATACTGAAGGCTGTGTTACCAGAATCTTAGACCAGAAGCCCAACTCTGGGGGTCCCAACAAATCAGATCTGGGCACTCACCCCATAAACCAAATGGAAAAAGTAATGGTGACAAGCAGGAAAGGAACTTTTTAAAAGGTACAGCCACACCCGAAAGACAAAAGTGACCAGCATTTCCAACCCTGTCTTCTGGGGTACTAACATTTGTATCCAGATTACATAGAGAGGGGAACCAGAAATGCTGAGTCAAGCAGTCTTTCCCAAGCTGATCATGATCTCAGGATTGGTCAGGCTGGACCTTGTTGATGAATTAAGCTGCTGTTGCCTGGGGGATAGTTTCAACTCATCGCTAGATGTTTATCTATTGGACTTGTTTCTAGAATCTAAGGTAACTCAGAGCAAAGGAGACAGATGCAAAATGAAGAGAGATGCCATGTTTTTTCCCTACTTTCAGTTACCCATTGGACATTTGCAGGTTCAAATGAAGAGTCAATGTTTTTAGCCAAAGCAACCTCCAAGTCTTTGTTACGCCTGTATTATGTTCCCAGCAACAGCATACAAGGGTTCCCTTCACAACCTTTCCAACACTTGCTATATGTTATGTTTTTTATGATAGCTATGGTAATGGGTGTCAGCATTTATCTCATTGTGGTTTTCTTCATTATGTAAATTAGCATATTATAGTTATGCAGAATACAGAGTTAATTTTGATGTAATTATGCAAGCGTGGAATATAATTTACTCCAATAAAGTCCCCAGTAATTCAGTTTTCCTCCCTTCCTCCCTCCCCATGTTCATTTTACTGTACTGGTCTTTCTTCTATTTACTTATAGTTAAAAAAAATTTGTGCTCTATAAATATACATAAAGGTGAAATTCACTGTGGTATACTCTTACATGCCCATAGGGTAGTTTGGTCAATTTCATTCCACCATTCTTCCCATTTCCCTTCCCTCCTCTTCGTTTTGTCGTTTCCTTTGCTGTGCAGACCTTTTTTGTTTAATGTAGTCCCATTAGTTTATATTTGCTTTTGTAGCTTGAGCTTTTGATGTGATGTTTTGATATAATAGTTTCTTATAAAATGTTATTTGTTACCTTATTGGGGTTCTCTGTTAGTGACTGATGTTTTGCTCTGGTTGATTCCAATATTTTCTCCTTATCTTTGACTTTCAGCATTTTTACTGATATGTCTCTATATGAATGTCTTTGTATTTATCACACTTGGTTTTCCTTAAGCTCGTTGAATATATAATATTTCTCATCTTTAGAAAGTTTCCAGGCAGTACTTTTTTGGATATTATTTGATAGTTTATTGTTTAGTGACTAGCTCAGCTATTTTAGTGAACTCTGTTTCCCTTGCAGTGTGAAGCCTGTGATACTTCTCAGAGGGTATGGGCCTAGGCATGGGCACAGACACCCTGAAATGGCAGTGAGTCTTTTAGGACTCTTTTTGACTGTCTTTCATGACCACATCCAGCTGTTAAACTCCACTAATTGCCTACTGAATTTGATATGGTTTTCAACAATGCCCTAGAGTATGATTTTCCAACTACTGATCCAATTAAATTTGATCATCTGCAGAAGTAGTAAGATCAATGGTTAAGGTTCCATGTTATCCCAAGAGGATTCTTTCTAGTTGTCTCTTTCCCTGGTTCTTTCTGGTAAACTAGCTAGCCTGTGTTTTAAATTTAGTCTCCAATGAAGCTATCAGTCACCTCTTAATTGCTTTCTACCCAAATCTCCATTATTTATTAGAGCATCCTTAGGTTATAACTTCCCCATACTGTTTCAAATAAAGTAAATTACATTGGATAGAGCAAAGGAATTCTGTTTGACAGCCTAACTCTCCTTGCTAGGCAAAATTCGAGTTGGTTGTTCAGATCTGGGACAGTGGTATAACAGGATATCAGTATTCTTAACAACTTAATAGATTCTCTTGAATAAATTTTTCTTCATTTATAGTACACCCTTAGAATAATTTCAAAAAGCTTTAAGTGGTTATATTTTTAAATAATTATCATCAGTTTCTCTGTAGCAAAAGTTCACAGATCTCTTATATTGCCATTCTGAAAGTTTCAAATGTTTTCTGTGCGAAGTGTCACCAACTTTCTTTCCCATGTTTGATTGTTCTTAGCTATAGCTTCAGTCTATCATGGGGTGTCTGATTTTGGAAAAATAACTTTCTTAAATTTCTAATCAATGAAAAGTAAAAAGGTTAAAAAATAACAATAAACTTTGTATTTCTGACTTCTTTACCTGAAAAGAGCAACAGTCAATTTGTTCTGAAATGATTGGACAAAACTGTCTTAAAAATTATGCCAAATTTCTTTTCTAACAACTTGGAATCTGTTTTTTCAGAGGCTACTTGGTCTAATCAAGAGCATGCATATCTGTAATGTTTATCAAAAAAATCATCCATTGGGTCCAAATAAGCCTTGTTGATGTTTTTTTAGTTCCTATTCCCTTTTTATTTTGGCAAGTTTATTTATGATTACAAACACATTACTTTTAACTTTCCTTACTCTTTTGAGATGGCTTCCTTTGTAAGGATCCAGGTGATAAAATCATTTCCCTGAATGCTTTGAATTCTGTATTTCAGAGATTTAAAGTACACAATGTAGCATGTTAATTTCCACTTTTTGAGGGGTACAGGAGATTGAACCAAGGTGGCACTTAACCACTGAGCCACATCTATGGCCCTTTTTTATTTTTTATTTTGAGACAGAGTCTCACTAAGTTGCTTACAGCCTCACTAATTTGCTGAGGCTGGCCTCAAACTTTCAATCCTCCTGCCTAAGCCTCCCAAGTTTCTAAAATTATAGACATGCAGTACACTGGACAGTTCACACTTTTTCTACCATGTGAATAACTTTTCCCTCTCCTCTGGTCCCCACTTTCATTTTCACAATAAGGTATTCATTACTCATAGCTTAGTTAAATTGTTCATGAGAACTGAGGTGATATTCAGGAAGGTTCTTGGAAATTAATTAAACCTTCTGTTTTAAAATCTTTAATATTATCCCTTGGTTTAGATTTCATGAAGCCACTCAGTTTGTGATTCTTGTCTTGAAAATATAGGATGTAATTTCTAAGGAATTATTTGGAGAATCTCAAGATAAAGATGTAGAATTTGAGAGGAAGAGAATTCTGGAGCATACTGAAGAGTTGATGAATTCCCCAGTGCTTATTAAGGAACTCACAAAGGTAAATCATTCAGCAGTCAAAATATTCTGTCTTAATAGCTCTCTGAGAGCATGTCATTGGTGTCAAGGGCTCACTATGGTTCTTCAGCATCTATGCATATTCTACCACAATAGTTCTTAGGAAACTGTCTGAGGTAGTGGTCCATAGGTCTAAGGTATTGCATTAAATATTCTTTACTGAACTGTGTTTTCTGATTTTTTTTAGATATACTTTACATATCCAGTAATTCTGGCTGTGAAAAATATTTCCTTGGCAGTCCAAAAGAAGGAGTGCTTTGGATTACTTGGATATAATGGAGCAGGTAAAACAAGTACATTCCAAATTTTGACTGGAGAGGAGAGTCCTACCTCTGGGGATGTGTTTATTGATGGCTTTAACATCACCAAAAATATCTTCAAGGTAAGATTATTTTAGAGTATAAGATGTGAGTGCATGATGATTCAGGGGTGCAGGTTAACAGGCAGATGGCTAGAGATAATAGATGGCAATCATGGTGAGTATTGATATTGAATTCTGAAGAGAGAGTGAAGCAATTAGAGCATAACTTACAACAAGAGTGTCTTTTGTGTCTTTGAAATTGTCTCAACAGTGCATCTAACATATACTAAACAAGGTATGGTAAGGGGGTAAGGATAGGAAGACTGGGCAGAAGAAGATTTTCTACAATTCAGTTGCAACTAAGACCTTGATCAGTATTACTGAGGACTCTGAAGCAGGATGTCAGAGTGGTGGCAAATCAAAGCAAGGTCACTATCCTTTGTGTTCCTGTATGAGCTAGTCATTGGCTAAACATGCCATCTATAAGAGGGGTTATCACATTGGGAAGAAGCTAAGTGTGGTGAGAATTTCAAGATGATGGAAGTAGTCAAATGCCAGGAAATCTGAGGAAAGCCTGAATAGTGTACATTATTGAATACAGAGAAATTCATCAATGAAGGTGGCAAGAACACTGCCCTAGAGTCTAATGATGGTGGTAATGGAATCCTACTCCACACTGCACATGGATCACTATCATCATGGAATCATGAAGACAGAGTGATAGGAACCTGCGTTGTTTAGGATCTAGTGATCAGAAGTGAAGAATCTAGTGATAAGAGGTGAAGAATGTGGATTATATTTTGAAGAAAGTTAGTTGTATGCAAAGGAAAGAATTAGGATTACCCAGGATTCGTGAGGAAAAGACAGAAGATATTCATATATTGAGTAACTCAACAAATTTATATTAGAAGGAGAGAAGTTGAATAGAGAAAAGGATGACAGACACATGATGAGAAGAGGTGAGTAACTCCTGCTATGTAGTTCTCACAGAGGAGGGGGTACCTGAGGCCTCTCCTAAATATGCTTGTCTATACCATATACCCCTTGTGATGGTTGCAGAGATGGGAATATGAGTTTTCTGACCTCTACAGCAGTGTGAATTTGGTAAATAACTCACTTTCCAAGATGCATCTAGCTATAGCAGGCTAGGGGTTTCCTGGGAGACAGTGTGAGATCATCTTTAAAGCAAAGATACTGTGTAGATTCCATGTGGCTCACCCAACTAGCCTGCAAACCTGTGAGGTTCATGAAGCTTTCAAGTTGCTACAATTTCCAGCATCTTTGCTGATGAGTTTCTGGGTGAATATTAAGGACCCCATGCAGTCATCTTGACTCCTCAGGGTTTCTTTAAGTTATTATTCCTTTTAGATCCAGAATTACCTTTTTTCTCTCTCTATTGATATTCCTACTTTGTAATACATCATTTTCTTGATTTTACTCATATTTTCCTTCAGTTTTTTAAGCATTCAAAGGTAATTGTTTTAAAACACTTTGTCTAGTAGACTTGCCATCAGGTCTTTTTACAGGGAAAGTTTCAGTTTATTTTTTCTTTTTCCTTTGGGTTGGCCATATTTTCTGTTTCTTTGCTAGTGAGTTTTTATTGAAAAGTGTATTTTTGACTCTGATAATGTGGTAATTCTAGGAATCATGTTCTCCCCATTCTCCTGCTGTTGCTGGTTTCCTGTTAGTTTTTGGTTGTCATTGTTTATTGTTGAGGTTCTATTGTTTAAGGCTTGTTCTGTGCTTAGATTCAGCCTGAAATGTAAATTTAGGGCAACTCAGTTTCTTCTGAGCCTGCCTATACATTTCCCTGAACAGGGGTGTCACCTTCTCATTTTATTTATTTATTTTTATTTTCCAAAAGGGGGAAAAGAGAAAAATGAAAAGAGAATGTAGGGATTCCTTTAAGTCCACTGGAAGTTATTTAGGCTGGCTAGGGATGGGGGTAAGTTTGCACTATGCCAAGTCTAGGGGCATCAATAATCCAATCAAAGTAAATTAACTTAAGTTCACAACTTTTTCTCTGGCTACCTAGGCTGTATATGCCTGATTAAAAATCAATAGAAGGGTGTGACCAATTTCTGAAGCAACATTCATTTTAGTCTCCTGTTTGTGGAGGCTTGGGGGAGAGCATTGCTTTGGGTTCAGTCTGACTGTGGACAAGATGTGCACATGGCTGTGCAGGTCGAGCAGTGCCAAAGCACCCATGGTAGCCATGCCCCTTGGAACTCCTGATTGAGGAGGGGAGCATCTCAGTTTCCAATACTTTTTCACATTGAGTGGACTCTGAAATTTTATTTTTAACTTCAAGATCTTCCATCTTCAAGATTCTTCCATCTTCAAGATCATTAATACTGTTTAAGGGAAACTATTATTACAGTGTACTATAATAGGCCCAACAGCCATATCTTTGTAGCCCTTCAGAAAAGAAAAGTTATTGATAGGACTCTTAAAAGCATGACCTGGAGGACTGCAGGTCTGTCTCATCTATGGATGTTCAGTAAGGTAGATGATGTAGGTTTTCACTTAAGGCAATTCTTAAAATTAGGTGAAGTCAAGAGTTGGCTATTGTCCTCAGTTTGATGCTTTACTGGAATACATGACTGGCCGGGAAATAATGATCATGTATGCCAGAGTATGTGGAGTTTCTGAGCACCAGATTCATCTGTACGTGAACAAACATTTGAGCTCATTGGAATTGGAGCCACATGCTGACAATATTATCAGGACCTACAGGTAAATCATTGTGCTGCTTTTTAAAATTTTTGGTTAACAATGCTGCTAATCTTGAAGTGCTTTTCTCTATGTTCCTGATATTTGAAATGAAAAACCACATCTCCACCTATATCCCTGTATCACAGTTACCTACTGTCCAATGCGCTACTAGATTTTCAGTTGCAAGTAAAAGACAGATGAATGAAGTTCCACATCTTCCCTTTGCAGAGATGAAACTTAAAATCCTCATTCTATTTGAACTGCAACCTCTGAACCTTAAGAGGGAGTATCTTCTTCCTAGTGCTCCTGTGGTTCTTTGTATTCCAAGCAAAAGAGGAATGTAGACCTTGTGAATAATGGTAGGGTTTATATACCTGGGAAACTATGATAAACTAAGAATGAGTAAATAAATGTTATTGTTAATGCTGCCAAAGTCAGACACATAAAAATCATTCAAAATGAACACACACACACACATAAACACACACAATCTGTTGCTGGACCTACTGCATTGTTAAAGTCATATTTAATCATCATAATGGATGTTAATGTTAACTGTTGAATCTCTCAGCACTTGGGGTATTTGCACCAAGTGTTTCCCTAAATAACTGATATGTAGTCTCCTCTTCTACTTTCTATCCCCTCTCCTTTGACCATGAAGTGGAGGAAACAAACGTAGGCTGAGCACTGCTATTGCCATAATGGGAAAGTCCTCGGTTGTCTTTCTGGATGAGCCATCCACGGGTATGGACCCTGTAGCCCGGCGCCTGCTCTGGAACACAGTGACAAAGACACGTGAAAGTGGAAAAGCTATCATTATAACTTCTCACAGGTCTGTGTGGCTCACTGAGATGCTTGGTTAAGGTTTGGCAGGAGTTGTAGTGGCTCTCAAAGGAATTATTTGGGGCTCGGAATATAGGACAATGAACTCGCATGTGTGCAGGTGTTTCTCATTAGGAATTAGAATTCATTTTAAGTCTAATGAGTGGAATGGCTAAGAATTTTCAGTGTGTTGAAAAATCAACAGTAGGGAGAAGACAGGAAATTTCAGAAGATGTTACATTTGAGAATTGGGTACTCTATTATTTATTATTTTCAAAAAATACACGTTCCAATTATGAGCTTGGTAATTAGCAGATTCAAATTCTGATTGAAAATAGAATCATAAAATCCTGGCTGTTTACAGGTTGTCTTCAACACATGTCCTCCAAAGGAAAACTTTCTAGCCTTATGTTATTCTGCTCTCTTATTTTGCAAGCATGGAGGAATGTGATGCCCTCTGTACCAAGCTAGCCATCATGGTGAAGGGAAAATTCATGTGCTTTGGCAGCCCTCAGCACCTCAAGAACAAGTTTGGTGATATTTATATCCTGAAGGTAAAGGTCAAGACTGAGGATAAATTAGAGGATTTAAAAAATTTCATCACAATGATATTTCCAGGTAAATTAAGTTGCTTTAACTTTGTTAGAGATGTGTTAAATCATGTTGTTGTTCTTACCACGCATGTGATTCATGTCTTTAACACCAGTTGTCTGCAAGTTATTGACATCTGTAAGAATGGAAATGAGAAAATAGATAAAAACAGATTGTAAAGCAGATGTGGAGAACATGTGTGGTAAAACAGTCACCTCAGCATTGGTCATAGTGATTATGATATGTCTATGAAAATCTATGCAGACAGATATGTCCATCAAGAATTATCTATTGGGGCTGGAGCTGGAGCTTAGTGGTAGAGCACTTGCCTACCACGTGTGAGGGACTAAATTCAATCCTCAGCACCACCTAAAAATAAATAAATAAATAAATAAATAAATAAATAAATAAATAAATAAAATTAATGTATTGTGTTCATCTACAACTAAAAATATATATATTTTTTAAAATAATTAAGTATTGATTATGCATTCACTCTACAATTATTTTTGAATACTCATTGTGTCAGAGTTCTATTTGATGTGGTATCTAAATTACCACAAAGAGAAATTGTTACCAGAAAAGCTCATTTACCATGAACTGTCCTAGCAACTTGTAGATAAAAGCACTTTTACAAAAATATGGACTTGCGATACATTTCTAAGGGTAAGGTGGTGGTCATCTAGTTCATCTTTAATTAGTGTTCTTGAGCAAATAGCTATTGAAATATGATAATTTTTAAAGTGAACTAATACTAAATCTATACATAAATATTAATATCTAAAATGAAGAAAGAGGGACCACTTGTTCTATTTTATGGAATGAAGTGTTGCCTGAAAATATAGCCAATTAAGATATTTAAACTAAAAGTAAATAAATAAGAAATAAATGTTATAAGCAAAAGGCAGCCAGAAGGTATTCTTCTAAAAAGGGCTTGCCAGAGGAATCAGAATGTTTAAAATGAGACCACATAATCTCAAGGAAATTTAAGTGACTGCGTATTTTTTCTTTTGATTGATTGATTGTACACAAATAGAGTACAATTATCATTTTTCTGGTTGTAGACAAAGTAGAATCTTACCATTTGCATAATCATACATGTACACAAGGTAATGATGTTTGTCTCATTCTATTATCTTTCCCTCCCCACCCCTCATTTCAGTCTACACAATCCAACCTTCTTCCATTTTTCCCTTACCTACCCCCGCCCCCATTATGTATCATCATCCACCTATCAGAGAGATCATTCGGACGTTGATTTTTAGGGATTGGCTTATCTCACTTAGCATGATATTCTCCAACTGCATCCATTTACCTGCAAGTGCCGTAAAATTTTATTATTCTTTATGGCTAAGTAATATTCCGTTGTGTATATATAACACAGTTTCTTTATCCATCCATCTATTGAAGGGCATCTAGGTGGGTTCCATAATCCAGCTATTGTGAATTGAGCAACTGTGAACATGGATGTGGCTGCATCACTGTAGTATGCTGATTTTAAGTCCTTTAGGTATAGGCCAAGGAGTGGGATAGCTGGGTCAAATGGTGGTTCCATTCTAAGTTTTCTAAGGAATCTCCATACTGCTTTCCAGAGTTGCTGCACCAATTTGCAACCCCACCACCAATATATGAGTGTACCTTTTTCCCCACATCCTCACCAACACCTATTGTTGCTTGTATTCTTGATAATAGACATTCTAATTGGGGTGAAATGATATCT
Organism: Glaucomys volans; assembly: GCA_020662805.1. Classification (NCBI taxonomy): domain Eukaryota; kingdom Metazoa; phylum Chordata; class Mammalia; order Rodentia; family Sciuridae; genus Glaucomys; species Glaucomys volans. The sequence goes on from JAJEJO010002480.1 coordinate 214,486, forward strand.
TAGGGTAGTTTTGATTTGCATTTCTCTTATTACTAGAGATATTGAACATTTTTTCATGTATCTGTTGATTGCTTGTAGATCCTCTTCTGTGAAGTGTCTGCTCATTTCCTTAGCCCATTTATTGATAGGGTTATTTGTATTCTTGATGTAAAGTTTTTTGAGCTCTTTATAGATTCTGGAGATTAGTGCTCTATCTGAAGTGTGTATTATTTTTTAATGCACAAATAAGATGATTCCATTTCTCCAGCGTGAAAGATTATATATCTCCAAGAAACACTTAAATAAGAAATTGATAAAATTAAACAGGATATATTTAATGCAATAACTAACTCAGAAACAAAAGAAAGAAAATTTTTTGACAGCCAAAAAGGAAAATAGGAAAAACAAGAAGGAAAATAAATTAAATTAATGGTAAACTGATACATGAGATCAGGCAGTAAGAAATACATCCCAAAAGACTCTGAAAAAAGAATCCTACAGCTATGAAGGTTAAGAATTTTAGTTTTTCCACTCCACCTATTACATAGGAATCTCCTTCCAAACCTGTAAGAAAATTCATCTCACTTATACATGAGCAAACAAATATAAGGATTATAATTGAATCCCACAGAAAAATTTAATAAGTATAAAAGGATAAGAGCAAAACCTAACAAAATAATGAAATCACAGAAGATATATGATGCCACAAAAGAAATAAAATTATTGTCTTTCAATATGAACTTAACAAACTACAAATGGGATAGATGCCATGAAAGAAAATCCTGAATCACAATTGGAAGGGCTAAGAAATTAGATGACTAGACAACAGAATATTCAGATACAACATTTGAAAGGTTTTTTAAAGTAAATATTTCGGAAATACATAAATATAAAAACCAAATAGACAGCAAAGAAAGTACAGAGAAAATAAGATTGGAAAGAAGAAAAATAGAAAACATCAAACAGAAATATAGATAAGAATTTGGGAACAAATATGTGAGAAGCAAGGCAATGACTCCACAAAGAAGACAGTAAAATGGTAAAAGAAATACTAAAAATTATCATTCAAAAAAATTTCCTGAAATACAGAAGACAAACCTAGTACTGAAAGATAACTAGACAACTGAGAAATTGACCTAATATCTTGAATACCAAGATACAGTATAAACATTGTATTTTAATAATAATGGGAAAGGGGGAATCTTTGGATGCAGATAAAAAGAACAGGGAAAGGAAAAAACTTAAAGGTAAAGAAAATTAGAGGAGATCCAAGATGGTGGAGTAGAGGGAAGCTGTATTTCTTGTAGCTCTGTGACTCTGGATTCAAGCAGAGGAAATACTGTTTCTCTGTGAGGCAGTCGTCGTGCCCACCCATCCCCTGATGTTTAGCCCCCATTTGTCCACTGTGATCACCCACCATCTGCCAGCATATTGCCTGCCTTTTGAGTGCAGATCACTTGCTAACTGCCGCCTATCATCTGCCATTTGACCAGTCACCCACCTCTTGCCTGCCCATCACCTGCCTTTCACCTACCTATCACCCATCATGTGATGTCCACCCGCTGATGGTCTGCCCTTAGCCTGAAGACTGCCCACAGACTGGCAGTGGATCACCTGCTGCCCACTGTTGCCTGGAAGTTCATTGTCACAGTACCCACAGGTTTGGTTACACATGGCACTGCCATCTTGGGACTCTGGTGAGGACCTGCAGGATTGCTGCCACCACTGCCACCATCATGGGGCACAGCCATCTCAGTCTGGGGACACAGGCCAGGGCCTGGAGACATATTGGGGTCCCCCTAGGTCTGTTTGTACCTGAGGTCCTTCTGCTGGGTGTGGTAGTGGCTGCCATCTGGCTGCCTCTTTGTAAGGTCACTCCTTTGTGTGAGCACATTCCTAGTGGTCTCTCTGCAAGTTCAAAGGGCACTGAGATCTTGGAACTACAGCATGGCAGAGCCTGGGGAAGCTGAAGCCCAGGTTCCATCAGATTGCAGCTGGGTTTGCATGGGCTAGTCTGGGTCTGGCAGGCTTGTGGAAAGACTAGGGGCAGTTCCCTGGGGGGAGCACAGGTTGAAGAAACTGGAGAAAACTGGGATTTCTCCAGCTCAGTAAGTCCTGAAATGCAGAGGGACTGAAGGGGTCTGCTCCAGTGGGTGGGAAGACTGGAAGAGGGTGTGAGGGCATCTTGCTGTTGGCACCACCCACCCATAGCTGGGTGGACAGGAACTACGGCAGAGAAGGGAAGCTGAGAAAATTTTTGAAAGCCAATGGAAGGAATCACTCAATTTTACATTGAGACTTTCCTTTTTTCCTTGCCCTCTTTCTCACACCTCTACCATCTTTGAATCCAACTATTTTTCATGCATCAGTTTATTTAGGAATGGGATGTCTGAATAGTATGTAACAGTTTTGTTATGTATTCTTATATTTTTACCTTTTAAAAAAATACTTTATTTTTTCCTCTCACCTATCTGTCTCTCTGGATTCTCTTTCTCATATCTCTTATACTAATAGCCAACCTCTATTAATTCCTCCCTCACTCTTACTATAAATTTTTTTGTAGTTGTAAATGGACAACATGCCTTTATTTTATATGTTTATTTATGTGTAGTGCTAAGGATTGAACACAATGCCTCATACATGCTAGGCAAGCACTCTGCCACAGAGCCATGGCCCCCTTACTATAATTTTTACCTCTGTCTTTTCTCCTTCTCACTCATGAACAGCACATCTTATGCTACTTCTGTTCCCTCATTGTCCATTATTTGAAATGGTAAACCCTTTCAGCAAACTGACTGTTTATATTATAGACAATAATTGAACACTTCATTTCTGTTTATTGTGATAAAACTGTAAATGCCTTAATATGAGCTATTTGGTTTAAGGTTATATATTGTTTGCACTATGTGCTGTGAATATTGGTCTCTCCCTTAAAGATGAGGTACTAGAAGCCTTCAGGGACACTATAAGACTACAGGTTAGAATCTGTACCACCTCAGATCCATACCACTAGATGAGAGGACACACAAATAACATGAAAAAACAAGGGAACAAAGCATCTCAAACAAACCAAGATGTTCCAACAACAGAATCCATAGACAACACAGTAGAAGAAATGTCAGAGGAGTTTAAAAGGTACATAGTTAGACTTATCTTCAAAATAAAGAATGGTATCAGAGAGAAAATACAGGAAGTGAACAATCACTTCAGGAAAGAGGCAGAGATTATAAAAAGGAATCAAGCAGAAATCCTTGAAATGAAGGAAACAATAAACCAAATTTAAAATTCAATGGAAATTATCACAAACAAACTAGACTACTTGGAAGACAGAACCTCAGGCAATGAAGACAAAGTATATACCCTTGAAAATAAAGTCAACCATACAGAAAGGATGGTAAGAAACCATGAACAGAATGTCCAAAAAATATGGTATAACATGAAAAGACCAAACATAAGATTTATGGGAAAAGATGAAGGCATGGAGATACAAACCAAAGGAATGCACAATTTTTTCAACGACATGATATCAGAAAATTTCCCAAATCTAAAGAAAATCAACTACAAGAGGCTTACAGGCCCCCAAATGTACAAAAGTGCAGCAGACTCACACCAAGATACATTATTATGAGAATGACTAACATTAAATTAGAAGGGATAAAGAAAGGATATTTAATACTGCTTGAGGGAATCTTACTAAACAAGACATAACAATCATAAATATATATGCCCCAAACAATGAAGCATCTACATACATCAAACAAACCCTTCTCAATTTCAAGGATCAAATAGACCCAACACAATAATACTGGGTGACTTTAAGACACCTCTCACCCCTGGATAGATCTTCCAAACAAAAGCCAAACAAACTATAGAACCAAATAATACAATCAATGATTTGGACTTAACTGACATATACAGAGTGTTTTATCCATCATCAAGCATATTCACTTTCTTCTCAGCAGCACATGGATGATTCTCTACAATAAACCATATGTTATGTCACAAAGCAATGTTTAGAAAATGCAAAAAAATACAAATACTACCCTGCATCCTATCAGATCGTAATGGAATGAAAGTAGAAATCAATTGTAAAATAAAAAATAGAAACTATTCCATCACCTGGAGACTAAATAACATTCTTTTGAATAATGAATGAATAGCAGAATAAATCAAGGAGGAAATAAAAAAATACTTAGAGTTAAATGAGAACACCAACACATCATATCAAAATCTCTGGGGCACTATGTAGGCAGTGATAAGAGGAAAGTTCATTACATTGAACTCATACATTGAAAGAATAAAAAGTCAACAAATAAGTTACCTAACATTACATCTCAAAAGCAATAGGAAAAGAAGAACAAATAAATACCCAAAGTAGTAGAACACAAGATATAATTAAAATCAGAGCTGAAATCAATGAAATCCAAACAAAAGAAACAATTCAGAAAACTAACAAAACAAAGAAGAATTAACACCAATACTCCTCAAATTATTCCATGAAATAGAAAAGGAGGGAACCCTTCCAAACTCATTCTATGAAGCTAGTATCATCACCCTGACACCAAAACCTGACATCAAGGAAAGAAAACTTCAGACCAATATCCCTGATGAACACAGGTGCACAAATTCTCAATAAAATTCTGGCAAATCACATACAGAAACATAATAAAGAGATAGTGCACCACGATCAAGTGGGGTTCATCCCAGGGATGCAAGGTTGGTTCAACATATGGAAATCAATAAAAGTAATTCATCACATCAATAGACTTAAAGACAAGAATCATATGATCATCTCAGTAGTTGCAGAAAAAGCATTTCACAAAATACAGCACCTCTTCATGTCCAAAACACTAGAAAAACTAGGGTTTGTAGGAACCTACCTCAACATCCTAAAAGCTATCTGTGCTAAGCCTACGGCCAACATCATTCTAAAAACTGGAACAAAATAGGGATGCCCTCTTTCAACACTTCAACATAGTTCTTGAACCTCTAGTCAGAGTAACGAGACAGACAAAAGTAGTTAAAGGGATACAAATAGGAAAAGAAGAACTCAAACTATCACTATTTGCTGATGACATGATTCTATATTTAGAAAATCCAAAAAATCCCACCAGAAAACTTCTAGAACTTCTAAATGAGTAAAGCAAAGTAGCAAGATATAAAATCAACACCCATAAATCAAACACATTACTATACATCAGTGTTGAATCAACTGAAAGAGAAATTAGGAAAATTGCCCTATTCACAAAAGCGTCAAAAAATAAAATAAAATACTTGGGAATCAGTCTAACAAAAGAGGTAAAAGATCTCTACAATGAAAACATGAACACTGAAGAAAGAAATTGAAGAAGACTTTAGAAGATGGAAAGATCTCCCATGCTTTTGGACAGGCAGAATTAATATTGTCAAAATGGTCATATTACCAAAAGTATTATACAGATTTAATGCAATTCCTATTAAAATCCCAATGACATTCCTCATAGAACTAGAAAAAGCAATCATGAAATTCAATTGAAAAATGAGAGACTCAGAATAACCAAAACAATCTTTAGCAAGAAGAGTGAAGCAGGAGGTCTTAAATTATACTACAGATGCATAGTAACAGAAATGGCTTGGTATTGGCACCCACAGACAGGTAGACCAATGATACAGAATAGAAGACACAGACAAACCCACATAAACAGTTATCTCATACTAGACAAAGGTGTCAAAAACATTCATTGGCAAAAAGATAACCTCTTCAACAAATGGTTCTGAGTAAACTGTAAATTCATATGTAGCAAAATGAAATCAAACTCTCTCTCACCCTGCACAAAAATCAACTCAACATGAATCAAAGTCTTAGGCACTAGAACTGAGACCCTGCACCTAATAAAAGAAAAAGGAGGCCCAAATCTTCATCATGTTGGTTTAGGACCAGATTTCCTTAACAAGACTCGCAAAGCACAAGAAGTAAAAACAAGAATCAATAAATGTGATGGATTCAAACTAAAAAGCTTTTTATCAGCAAAAGAAACAATCAATAATGTGAAGAGAGAGCCTACAGAGTGGGAGAAAAATCTTTACCACCCATACCTCAGATAGAGCACTAATCTCCAGGACATATAAAGAACTCAAAACACTTAATACCCAAAAAACCAAATAACCCAATCAGTAAATGGGCTAAGGATCTGAACAGACACTTCACAGAAGACTACAGTCAATGAACAAACATATGAAAAAATGTTCATCATCTCTTACAGTTAGAGAAATGCAAATCAAAACTACTCTATATTTTCATCTCACTCCAGTCAGAATGGCAATTATCAAGAATATAAACAATTAATGTTGGTGAGGATGTGGGGGAAAAGGTACACTCATATATTGCTGGTGGAACTACAGATTTGTGTAACCACTTTGGAAAGTAGTATGGAGATTCCTCAGAAAACTTGGAATGGAACCACCATTTGACCCAGCTATCCCACTCCTTGGTCTATACCCAAAGAACTTAAAATCAGCATACTACAGTGACACAGCCACATCAGCGTTCACAATAGCTAAACTATGGAAATAACCTGGATGTCCTTCAATAGATGAATAGATAAAGAAAATGTGGTATGTATACACAATGGAATATTACTCAGCCTTAAAGAAGAATTAAATTATGGCATTTGCAGGTAAATGGATGGAACTAGAAAATGCCATGCTAAGTGAAATTAAGCCAATCCCAAAAAACTAAAGGCAGAATGTTTTCTCTGATAAGTGGATGCTGATCCATATTGGGGGGGGGTAAGGAAGAACGAAGGAACTTTGGATTATGCAGAGGGGAGTGAGGGGAGGGGGGGCAATGGGGATGGGAATGACTGTGGGGGAAAAAAAGATATGATAGTGGCATGGAAGTTATACTTTTAAAAATCTTTATCTATTAGAGTTGTGTACAGGGTGAGAGATATGGATTTAGTTTCATTTTGCTGCATATGGATTTGCAGTTTTCCCAGCACCATTTGTTGAAGAGGCTATCTTTTCTCCATTGCATGTTTTTGGCTCCTTTGTCAAGTATTAGAGATGAATATTCAAGTATAAGTAAAATAGCACAATGTTTGCCAACTTACATTAAGTGCCTCCAGTTTGTAGGGGTGGGGGAAGATGCAAAGAGGGATGAAATTAAAACTGAGAAAACCTTGGTAATTGTTGAAGCTGACAGTCAGATACATGGGGCTCATTATTATTATTTTTTTGTATATGCTTGAAATGCTTCATAATAAAATTCTAAAAAAAATGAAGTACATAATCTTGCATGTAAAAAATCTAAGAAAAACTAAGTAAATGGAGAGTTAATCCACATTCATGAATAGGAAGATTCAATATTGTTAAGATGCCAGTGTTTTCCAACTTAATTATATAGTCTACACAATTCCAAAGTGACAGTGCATCAGTATCATGTTGTATTTTATTTTTCTCCCTAAGTATTCTGTAATTTCTCTTACCTTTAAAACTTTTCACCTTTATGCTTACAGTCTCAAATGTATGGTGATTTTAAATAAATTATTCCCATTTTTCTAAAAAAATGGTAAAGAAAATTAGATTGACCTAATGTTCATGGCTAAAATGTTTTGTTAGGAGAGACTATAAGAAAAATGTAAGACAAGGTTTTTATGCACAGCGAAAATGATGTTCAAGAATGAAAGTCACAGAGAGTTATGAACACATAAGAACTCAAGGAATATTGTTCCCAAATAGCCCTTTTTGGGGAATATACAAAACAAAAATTTTCCTATCACCTTTGAAATCACTTGAGAAGCTTCTGCATAAGTAGCATTGGTGAGTCTTAGACCTAAGACCTAAGCCTTAATGAAGGCATTCTGGGTAAGAGAATATCACAAAATTTAAATATAGTTTAGAAATGTAAATGAAGTAAAGTTATCAAAAACAAAATAGGTGGAAAGTACTATATAGGAATAAAAGAATATTAATGTTTATTAGATGATGTGGAAAGGAACTAAGAGGTTACTAGCATATTCTATGTTATTCTTAGTATGAATAAAGTATGTTTAAAAGAAAAAAAACTAGGGGCTTGGGTTGTGGCTCAGTAGTAGAGTGCTTGCCTAGCACATGTGAGGCACTGTGTTTGATCCTCAACATCACATAAAAATAAATAAAATAAAGTTAAAACAAGAATACTTCTAAAAAAAACTATAGTATGGGTATTAGTATAAATATTTAGTAGGAAGTTAATAATTACAATAAAAACTATTCCTGTCAATATAAATATAATAATAAGAAAAAAAGAACTGACCTCATAATGAAGGTATACACTTCACATTTATGTATTTATATTTTTGTTTGCTTATATGCACATATTCACATATACATATATACATATTTAAAACAATAAGAATAATAGCTGAACATCCTATTTCTTTCAATAAATATAAAGAGGCTTAAATCCTTCATAAAGTGGATTTTTCCATATTGACTGACAAGCAAAAGATCATTGTTATGTATAAGAAACATTACTAAAATAAATGAAATTTTTATACTTGCCCACATGCAGCTTTCAGTAATTGGCAAAATAATTTTTTCACTAAATTTTTCAACTGCTTATCAGGTGGCAGTGATTACATGGTATAGGCACAAATGTTTTGAACCTCTTTCCCTTTGCAGGCACATATCTCTCTTCAGATATAAGCTTAGTCTTTTGCCAAATGGAAAATACATTATGGGTTGTTCATCAGATTATTATTTAGAAAGTAAACTGAATGAATCATAGCTATATGCAACAACATAAATGACTCTTACAAACATGATATGGAGTAAAGAAAGCAAATAAGAATATAAGCTTAATTCTTCCATTCAGATAAAATTCAAAAGTCATAAAACCTAGCTAAATTTTTAAGTATACATCATAAATAAAAAGACAATGGAAAAGAAAATACCTGGCTGCACTTCAGCAAGATGACTCTTCAGTGCTTGTGCCCCTGCAGCAATATCCATTTGAACAACTATCTATGTACAAAAATATCTTCACAAGAGCTAAAAAAGCAGATGAGAGATTATGGCATCTGGACACAGTATAGAAATAAGTAAAGCTGTACTGAAGGGGGTAGGAAGGACAGTTTTACATTATGCACACCATGTCTCCCCCAACCAGTATGGATGGAGATATTCTCTTCCTGGGGAAAGGACAGGGAAGTCAGCCCAACCCAATAAAACCTTGCACCAGGCAGACCCTCATAGTACCAGACTCCAAGCTGGTACTTTCAGACTGAGCCTCTAGGCTGGCTCTGCTGCTAGGCTGACCTTAGCAACTCCAAGGTGCAGACCACTCTCAGTGCCAAACCAATCAGACTCTGGACTATCCCCAGCACTGAGCTGGCTCCCATGGCCATTGACTTTTGGCCTGGTTCCAATACCAAGCCAACCCCCATAGTCTTAGCCATCAGGACAGCACTTATAGACCTAATCTCTATGCTGGCCCCTGCAGATAACAGGATCCAGGTAGGTACCCACATACTGAGCATCCCAGCTTGCCCTGGTGCCATGCAGGCCCAGGTTCCAAAACTGCCCAGCAGACTTGATCTCTAGGCCTGACCAAGTTCTATTTAAGCACCTTCATGCATAGTCTCAAGGCATACACAGTGCCAGGCACTGTGATCTAGCAGTCTGTGTGTATTCCAGTAGATCCCAGCAATGGACCAGACTCCACAGACATGAGCTCTAAACACCCCCATACACCCTGGTCCCAGGTCAGATCCCAAGGTGAGATCCCAAGTTCCTAGGAGTTAGGCTATTCCTTCTGTACTAGCTTCTAGGTCAGCATATGCACACCCAGCCTTTAGGCCAGCTCCAGTGGCTCCAGGCACTAGGACAGCATCTATGATTCTAGACTTCAAGCCAGCTTGAGGGAACCCAGGCCTTATGCCAGCACTAGGATCCTGATCAGTCCATGTGACCCCAGGATCAAGAGGATCCAGGGTTCAGGACTACTCCAACAGATCTTTGTTTTTGTTTGTTTGTTTGCAGTGCTGGGGATTGAACCCAGGGCCTTATGCTTGCTAGGCAAGCACTCTACCAACTGAGCTATATCACCGGCCCCAGATCCAGGTTTTAAGCCCATCACAGTAGACCCCAGTGCCAGGCTGGATCCCCATAAATGTGGCTCCAAGACCACCAACTATAACCTGGGTCTATAAGCTAGCCATTATAGACTCAAAGTCCTGGTCCATTGTTATGGTTTAGATATTAAGTGTTCCCCCAAAAACTCATGCATGAGACAATGTGAGAAAGTTTATAGGTGAAATGACTGGGTTATAAGAGCCTTAACCTAATTAGTGCATTAATTCCCTGATACAGATTAATCTCACCCAGGTAGGTGTGACTGGAGGAGATGGGTCATTGGGGACATGCCTTTGGGGGTTGTTTTTGTCCCTGGTGAGTGAGAGGCTCTCTCCTTCCTGTCATGTCCTGAGCTTCTTTCCTCCTAATGCCTTTCTGCCCTGATGTTCTGGCTCATCTTCAGCACAAAGCAATGGAGACCTCTGAAACCATGAGCCCCCACCCCAAAAAGTTTCCCTCCTCTAATATTGTTCTTTTCAGGTCTTTTGGTCAGAGCACTGAAATAAAGCTGACTAAAACATTCATCTTAGTGAACCCAGACACCAAACCCATCTACCAGCAGGAAAGATCCAGGACACTTAGGCTCACAGCCCATCCTAATACAAAGTGTGCTCCTGTGAACCCAAATTTCTAGCAGGATCTTGTGGACACAGGCTCTCAAGGCCATCCCTATACACAAGAGATTTAACTTCATCAGTAATGACACTCAAAGATTGAAAGTGAAAGGATGGACAGTAATACTACACAAGTAGCTCTAAGTAGATAAAATAAGTCAAAATAAGTCAAAAGCTGTAGGATGAGACACCAAGATAAAGGGGTCAATACATGGAGAAGATAAAACAATTGTAAATATATATGCATCCAGCCTTGGAACACCTGTAACACAATAGGGGACTTCAGTACCTCACTTTTAGAAATGGACAGCTCTTCCATAGAAAATTAGTTAGTACAGTGTAAACATTGATACTTAAACTATACATTAAGACAAATGGATATAACAGATATATATATAGTACTTTTCTACCAACACCAGCTGAATAAAAATTGTTCCCAAGTGTACATGAAATATTTTCCAGGGAAGTTTATATTTTAGATCACAAAAGAAGCCTCAACAAATTTAAGAAGATTAAATCACATCAAGTATCTTTTCTGACTACAATGGTATCAATACTAGCAATAATGGCAGGAATTTTAGAAAATGCAAAATACATGGAAATTACCCAACATGCTTCTGACCAACAAATGGTTCAATTAATCAAAAGGAAATTTAAAAATAATTTGAAACAAATGGAAATTGAAACACAGCAGCAAAACTGTTCTGAGAGGGACAAAAAAAGGAAAAAATCTCAATCTATGGTATACCTCAAGGAACTAGGAAAACAAGAACAAACTCATTCCAAAGTTAGCAAAGTGAATGAAATAATGAAGATCAGAGAAGAAATAAATGAAATACTCTACAGATCCAAAAAACTAACAGTTTGTTGAAAGATAAAATTGATAAACTTTTAGCTATGCTGGAAAGCAAGAAAAAACTCAGAAAATCAAAAATGAAGATGAGACATTACAACTGATTGTAGAAATATAAAGAATCAAAGGCTACTACAAACTATTATATGCCAACAAACTGAATAACCTAGAAGAATGGATTAATTTCTAGATATATAAAATCTAAGACTGAATTATGATGAAATAGAAATTCTAAACAAATCAATAATGTATAAGGAGATTGAATCAGTCATAAAAAGTCTCCCATCAGAGTAAAGCCTTCTTGCTTCACTGTTAAATTCTACTACACATTAAAAGAATAACATACCAGTCCTCAACTCTTCCAAAAATAATTTTTAAAGCAAAGATAGAACTTTCAAATGCATGTCACCAAAGTCAGCATACCTTGATACCAAAACCAAAAGGAAATTACAGGTCAATGTCTCTGATAAACAGAATGCAAAAAATCCTCAACAATATACTAGCAAGCTGAATTCAACAGCATATCAAAAGAATCATTCACCACGATCGAATGGATTCAAGGATAGTTAAACATGCACATCTATAAGTGTGATACACCATATTAGCATAAGGACAAAATATGATTATCTCGATATAGAAAAAGCACTGGAAAAAATCAAAATCATTTCATTATTTTAAACATTCTCAAAGAAAATATCTCAATAATTTGGGTGTAAAAGGAACTTACCTCAACATATAAAATGCCATCTATGATAAGACTACAGCTAACATCATACTGTACAGTGAAATATTGCAAGCTTTTCCTCTTTTAGGAATCAAGGACAAAACAGGGATGCTCAGTCTTGCCATGTCTATTCAACATAATACAGAAAATCCTAGCCAGAGCAGTTAGGCAAAACAAAGAAATAAAAGGCATCCATATTGGAAAGGAAGTGTGCTTATGATGTGATCTTGTACATAGAAAACCCTAAAAACTCCACCAAAAAACTGTTAGACCTAATTAATGAATTCATTAAAGTTGCAGGATACAAAATCAACATACAAAAATTAATAGTACTTCTTGTAGTCGCTATCTATCAAGAAAGCAATCCAGAAAACAATCCCATCACAAAAATATGAAAAATAAATAGGAAAAAAATTAAAGATCTGGTTACTAGGGGGTAGTGTGGGGTAATGCAGGGAAGATGTTGGACAAAGGATGCAAAATTTCAGATAAATAGGAATAAGTTAAGGAGATCATTGTACAACACGGTGCTATAGATTGTTACATGTATTCTTGAAAATTCCTAAGAGACATGTACTTGTCATGGGATGGATTCAAACTTAGTGACTCCACCTGAATATTTCATTTCAGGAATTATTCATTTTATTGTCTGTGTCCAAACCAGCATACTGAGTGTTGTATCAAGTTAAATTCCTTCATAAATAAAGGAGTAGTCCGAGATGGGGAGAGAAAATTCCCAAGAGAGTAGATCTTAAGTGTTCTAATCACAAAAGGGAAGAGAAGCATGTGAGGTACTGGACATTAATTAGTTTGATTTAGCTCTTCCATATTATTTATTTATTGATATATATATGTGTGTGTGTATATATATATATATTTATATATATATTTCAAAAGCACACATTGAACAAAATGAACATATACATTTTCCTAATTTATGTAATTAAATAGATCAACTAAAACAATAACAACAAAAAGGAAATGCCCACTATATCCATGAAGCATTGCTTCTTTTTTGGAGTACAGGTTGGGAAGTTACACATCAGAGTAAATGGGTTGGTTTCATCAGTGATTGTTTTGAATAATTCATTATGTTTGGAATGTTTCATAAGTGAAGTGCTTTACATGACCATGGAGTTACTACATGTATAAAGATTAATATTAAAATCCATATACCACAATAAACATATATTTTTTTCATTAAACATTTTTAATCCACATTCATTCAATTTGCAGTAATTTAAAAATTTGTATAAGTGTAAATAAGTCTGTTTGTTCTAAAATTAGAAATGAACACCACCTTCTTTTTCCTAATTCCATCAGTGAATTCTTACTTATAAAAGAAGAAAGAACATACAGCCTGACTTTGGGGGCTTATATACGATTTCCTTGTCACATGGTATGAAGATTGCAAGTCATGGGACGGGTGAGGAAGGCTCGTCCTTTCTCCTCCCTTCCCAACAGTGCACAAGCATGCACACATATCCAGGAAGAAAATTTTCCCCATTCATATTCTCAAAACTAAGTCTTGTAGTAACATTGGAATTGTAAAAGGTTCAGGTTTCTTACACTGGGCACATGAGTGGATAAATTATTGTGCTGTGCTTAAAAGCCTGCCCTGGATAATTGTTATGAACACCACACCAGAAGACTATTTTGTCAGTAATAAATCTGAAAGCCCTAACTGTCACATATACCAAAGAGAGTAGGTTATTGGATCATATCCCGTTCCTATAAATCTCATCTCTTCACCTATCCACTTTTTGTAATTAAATAGATGTAGAAATATTCTCGAATTTCTAAATGAAATCTGTGAGATTATTCACCTGTACTGTTTTCCTTTCTTAGATAATATCTTGAAGGAGAAGAATCAAAGGATCCTTACTTACCATGTTCCCAAAAAGGACAATAGCTGGGGAAAGGTGATAATAGAAAAAATGCCCTTCTACATGTTAAGAGACCATTAATAATTCAAAGTATTTGGAATTCTTTGGAATAGGAGAATCAGAGCCTTTAGGCTATTTTTCAAACACTCCTATAGTTTAATTGCTTCAATTTCTGTGCCTGAATCCCATTAGTAGTCCATGTTCATCCAAAGAATGGGAACAGAGAACTACCTCCTCTCAGTTTCTCAATTACCTATTTCTTCTTCTTTCTTATCTCTCCCTTCTGTGGCCTTAGCCTTTAGAATAAACTTTCCAAGAGTTGAGGAAGAGATGGGGAGGCTCCTCTGGGTTGAGGGCTGGAGGGGAGATTGCAATGGTAACTACATGTTTTTATTGTTGTCATTGAAGGTGTTTGGTGTTTTGGAGAAAGCTAAAGAGCAATTCAATTTAGAGGACTATTCAGTCAGTCAGATAACACTGGAACAAGTCTTCCTGGCCTTTGCTAACCCAGTTAGTGGATTAACAGCAGATGATGATGAACAACAGGTTCCATGAGATTCCCTTGCAACGAGTGACTTGCATGTGTTTCTTCAACTACACCTGGATACACAGACATTCCTGTGTGTATATATCTTGACACAAATATATCTATGTAATAAAGATTTCCCCAAGGAGAGAGTTTGTCCCCTTATTTGCAGATTTAGATTAATGGCCTATGTGTCTAACATATGCAAATCTGAAGTAATTTGACCTAAAGTAAATCTAAAGTAATCCTGTTTTATTTCCTAGAAATAGCAAAAAGTAATATTTATCAAGGTAAGTACAAGGACATATTCCTGAATATTCTGAATGTTTCAATGAAACATGAAGAGTATCATGTGTGTAACAGCTGATTATAGGTAAGAAAAGCATAAGTCCTGGAGCAAATCAACATTGTCACAAATGTGGGGATATGTGCATATACAGACAAATGCATATAGTCCTTAATATATCTAATTTAAATCAACATCAGTGTTTGAGGGATGAATTGGGATACTATTTTCACAACCCAACATAAAGTCCTTATGCTTCAATTATAAAAAGAATATTTGCGCCAGGGCTGGGGATATAGCTCAGTTGGTAGAGTGCTTGCCTCTCAAGCACAAGGCCCTGGGTTCAATCCCCAGCACCGCAAAATATATATATATTTGCACCAAGAGCATTTGGATTAATGGAGCAGAAAGAAAAATTCTTTTAAAAATAGTATGTTTTTCTACCCACACTTTCCTCAACTCTAAGAAAGAAAAAAAGAGAAATGAAGTAGAGAGAAAGAGATTTTCTTTTAGGCAGGTGGAATAAGCAATATAAGAAATATCATCATCTGTCTTGGATTTATGGGCAGATGAGCAATTAAGATGCTTCTTGTAGAATTGAAAGTGTCCATGAAGCTGCTCTACTTTTTAGTGGCTTGTCCAATGTTTCCAAATTCTTAATTGGATAAGTAAATTATAGAGTGATATCCAGAAGATAACTAATTATTTTCTTTTTAGATAAGGAGGGATTTGAGGTTTTTGTTTTTATGAAATGACTAGGAACATGAAGTCTCAAATGTGTAGTCGTTTGTCTATCTACTTAGGCTAAATACACCTGAATGCAAATCAACAAAAAAGTTTGACTAATTTGTAAAGCAACACTCATCACAGTCTCCTGTTTGTGTATAAAAAAGCCATGTGAAAAAATTCATAAATATGTGGGAATTGAACACTCATTTAAAAAATGTTTTATTAGTGCCTTATTGTTACACATAGTGGGGTTTATTTTGACATAATCATACAACCATGGAATATAATTTGTTTCATTTGAATCCACAGTATGTCCACTTTTCCTTCCCTCCACCCTCCCTCTGTTCCCCTCCTTCTGCTGGTCTTCCCTTTATTTTTTCTTAATTTGTGCTTTATAAATATACATGAATGTAAAAGTCTCCGTGGTATATTCTTATATGTACATAGCATAATTTGGTCAGTTTCATTCCACTGTTTCCCCTTTTTCATCCCTCTTCCCTCCCACTCTGTCCCCTTTCTCTACTCCACTGATTTCCCTTTTTTTATCCTACTACTTTGTTGAATTTGTTTATCAGCAGTCTGATAAAGTCATTTGGTTGAGTTTTTGGGCCTTCTAGATACAGGATCATGTAATCAGAAAACAGATAACTTGACTTCTTTTCCTATTTGTATCCTTTTAATTTCGTTTTTCCTGATTGCTCTGGCTAGAGTTTCAAGAATTATGTTGAATATGAGTAGTGGGAGTGGACATCCTTGTATATTGAACGAACCTTGCTTCCTTGGGATGAAATCCATTTGATCATAGTGTGCAGTCTTCTTAATGTGTCTCTAAATGCTATTTAGTAATATTTTATTAATGATTTTTGTGTCTACATTCATCAGGGATATTGGTCTGTAGTTTTCTTTCCTTGATGTGTTACTCTGGGTGTGAGATGAGGCAGAATGTCATGGTGGAAGGGCATGGTGGAGAAAAGCAGTTCAAGACATGGTAAGCAGGAAGCAGAGAGAGTGCTCTGCTCACCAGAGACAAAATATCAACCCCAAAGGCACACCCCCAGTGACCCACTTCCTCCAGCCACTCCCACCTGCCTATAGTTACTGCCCAGTTAATCTATACCAGTGGATTAATGTACTAGTTTAAAGATCTTTAACCCAGTCATTTATTCTCTAAACTTTCTTGCATTGTCTTACACATGATCTTTAGGGGGACACTTCATAACTAAATCATAATGGGTATTTGAGACAGCAGTAGTTAATGCAAGAGGAAAAGAGAGCCTTTTTTAAGAGGAGCAAGTATAAACCTGAACTAGGAAAAGAAAGTTAGGAAGAATTATTCCAGTTAATTCTTTAAAACATTAGAAGAAATGTGATCAATTGACCGAGGGCTGCAAAACCAAATCATAAGGAATGTTGATTCAATAATATGAAAAGTATCTATAAGATCAAAACTGAGATTAGAGCAATTATGATATTCCATGCTGAGGTGGGAGATTTTCCTCAGGTCTTCTTGATTTGGATTGTATCAGGATTTGGGAACTTTGGAAAATGCTCACTACTCCTTAGTTTATTTCTATATTTCCCTGGATGTAGAGATAGTGACCACACTAGCTTACTTCTGATACAATTCTTGGAAACTCCCTTTAATCGTTGGCATGTCCAGGTACCTATCAACTTTCTGGTTGGTCAGAGATGATTCCTAATTTGGCTGTAATGTAGCAACCAGGTTACCCCTGTTAGCAGATACAGTCTTCTGTGCCCTCCTGAAGAAAAGCTCCTCCATGTATCCAGCACTGTCAAACACAGTGCCCCCACCCCATGTATATACTTCAGAGTGTCAGGGGTCTGGTGGTCTCAGTAGAAGTAATGTTGTCTGGTTGATGTTGTGGTGGGTGGCTCATGGCAGGGGAGGTGGAACTGCTGCCCACTCTGGAGAACATGGGTTCCACATACATGGGCTTATATCTGGGCACACTGAGGGGTGGTGGCTGGTGTCTGTGGGATGTTCCTCTGTAAGCTCTTTTGTGGGGTGTACTGCCATTGTGTGTATACAAGATTCTCCAGTGGCTGTTTGGGGTTATCCTCAGGAAATGTCTTTCATGGTCTATGGGTCTAAATGAGACCTGAGTTAACTAGCAACTTGGGGATTCGGCTGTGGACCCTCACTATGGTGTTCTTAACAGCCAGCTGGTGCAAGTTAGCCCAGAGGTGCATGTCTGAGTGCTTGGAGGGTGCTGTGCCTGCTAGCTGTTTCTGTTGGGTATGAGAGTATAGGACATAAGGCTCAGGGCTGTTTCTGACTGCTGTGGAATACCAAGCACCCACTCTCCTCTGCAGGGGCATAGAGCTTGGTGACTGTCTGCAACTATGGGGTTCTGAGTGCATACTCTGTGATCATCACTGGCTACTGCAGCTTTTACTCATCACTGTGATGGGGATAGGGTGTTAGTCAGTCTGTCTTCACCTAAGTAATGCTGGTTTGGGGCTAGCACTATCTGCGGGTGATTTGCTTGAAGGTCAGCTTCACCCTACTCTCCTTATCTGAGGTGAGGAGGAGGGGGTTTGAGTAACCTCAGCTAGCAGTGATCCCTCTACCTGTTCCTTCTAGACAGAATACTGAGACAACCCATTTCAGAGATGTTTCCTTTGTTTTGTTACTATCTGTAGGTGGAGAGAAGCTGTGTTGATTCAGTTTCTTTTAGGGAGGCTGGCTCGCTATGGACTCTACAATATAACAGCCCTGTCTGGCATGGCTTTCGGTCCATAGGTTGGAATGAATTGTATGATCTCCTTCACTGTCTTTGCTGCTTCTATCCTGTTTTAATTTGGTCTGCTTTTCTTTCCAGCTGTTGTTAAGGAAGTAAGCTTATGGGTTTTTCCTCTCCCTCTTTCTCTCTGTTACCCTTTCTCCTTGACCCCGCACTGGTCAGGGTTTGGGTCAAGGAATTCTTTCCTTATATTCTGCTCCAATAACTAAATTCCAAGTCCCTCCAAGTCTCAACTGTCCCATATTGATTTTTAGAGTGTTCACTCTGGTACTCACCTCTGTTCAGCTGTTCTTTCACTGCCTCATTTCTGGGCTGTGGAGGGATGTTGGGTTGCTGCCTAGCTCCACTTCACTGTGGTTTCCTCTGTAAACATTTGCTCTTAAACAACAAATGAGTTAAAGAAGGAATCACAATGATAAATTAGAAAATTTATTGGGAAAATGGAATAACAATATACCAAACAAAAACTTACAGTATACAACAAAACAGCTCAAAGAAAATGTATAGCTGTTAATTAAAACATTTGAAAAGATGAACAATCTCAGATCAATAATCAAATTTTATATCTGAAAGAACTAGAAATAGAAAACTAAAATAAACACAAAGCTAACAGAAGAAAGAAAAAATACATTAGAGAGGAGACAACTAGAGAATGGAAAACAGAAAATCAGTGAAACCAAATCTTGATTATTTGAAAACAGACAAAATTGACATCTTTAATTAAAGGCTGACTGAGAAAAAAGTGGAAAGGTTTAAATTGTTGAAATTAGAAAGTGGATACTACCACATAATACTAAATAAGAGGATTATAAGAGATTGTTAGGAACAGTTGTCCACCAACAAATTAGATAACCAAAATGAAATAAATTCCTAGAAAAATAAAATATACCAAAACTGAACCATTAAGAAATGAAACAAGGAAAGAAAAAATTAAAATTGGAAAAAAGAAGTATGTGTATCTTGTATGTAGAAAATCCTAAAGTGCCGGGTGCATGCCTATAATCCCAGCAGCTTGGGAAGTTGAGACAGGAGGATCACAAGTCCAAAGCCAGCCTCAACAACTTAGCAAGGTCCTAAGCAACTCAGTGAGACCCCATCTCTAAATAAAATACAAAAAAGGGTTGGGGATGTGGCTCAGTGGTTAAGTGTCCTTCGGTTTAATCTCCAGTACAAAAAAGAAAAAAGTGCAAATCCTAAAGATTCCACAAAAATCCTGCTACTGGTAACTAATTCTTGTAATAATTTCCTGTTTCAGGTTGTCTTTTTTAGGTCTTTGTTTACTTAAGAAAACAGTCTTCTCTCTTAAGAAAGTTAATGTTTGCCTGGGCACATGGATTCATTCAAATGGAATGAGGCGTATTTGAGTAGCTCTTCAGGATTCATGCCCAGATGAGTTTAGCGGGTAACTTCTACATGTAATTTTAAAAAGGCCTGCTCAAGCTTTTTACATCTTGAATTGGATAGTGTTAGGTATGAAATATCCAAGTAGCTAATGACTAGCATTCTTGGTTTTAGCCTAAGTGTAATTTTAGTCCAACCTGCCCTGGATCTCTCACTAGTGATTTCAGTACATGCACAGCTTTCTCTCATCAATTTAAAAAGGCAGAGAAGTGGTTTCTTAAGCTATTATTTACATATAATCTTTTGTCCTAAGATAATTATACTAAGTTCCTGTTTCCTAGGCAAGTGTTCCTCAGCCCTCATTGGAATATATGCATTTAAGAAGCTTCCCATTTAAATGATCACTTTATAATTCCTGTATGATATCATCCATACTTCACAGATAAGTTTTAAAAAAAAGGTGCTTAAAGTGCTGTACTTTAAAAGTACTATCTAAATAATGCTTCTTACATGCACATGATCTTTGAAAAGAACTCTTTTTTATTTATTTATTTATTTTTACGTTGTGCTAAGGATGGAACCCAGTGCCTCACATGTGCTAGGCAAGTGCTCTACCACTGCGCTACAACCTTCGTTCCTGAAAAGAGCTCTTTAAGAGCCTGATAAACAATTCTTATTAACTATTATAACAAAACAGCTACTATTAGTAATGTATCAAGATTAACAAGGACATCAATAAATCAGTAATGGCTGATATTGAACAAGTAGTAATGCCCTTCAAGCAAAGATCACCATTAACAGAGTTGTAGTCAAAGTTGTCTCTGCAACAAGGAGACCACACTGGAACTCTGAGCTTGTTAGTAATTGTTAGGAAGAACTAAGAAATATGGATTTAAGAGGAGTTTGGAGCAAGGGTTTTGCTCTGAATTGAACGATGTCAAAAAAAATAATTGTCTGATTATCTTAATATTATCTCAGAAGTAGAAGAAAATAAGGCCAGAGCTGTAATTAGGAAAGGGGTGGCATATTTAGCCAAGAAAGGGAGATGTTTGGAGTAATGCTTTGTTTTTTGTCATTATCAGACATATTCAGGAAGGTTGCTTTCTGGTTGTTTTGTTTTTGTCCTGTTGTATCAAGATCAAAGTAGTATTAGTGTTCTGCTAAATCATATTCAACAATAAACCACAAAGGAGAAGCTACAGTCCAGGCCAGTTCCTAGTAACACTATGACCAAGGACACAATGTTAGGCCTGCCTTGTCCTTTCCAGTAACAACAGGAACATATTTGTAATCAGGCATAGGTGGCCGAATTCCGTTCCCTACTTGGCCAGTGAGCTTTACGTAGCACATGGAACTTCCGGTGAGCTCTCGTTCTAGAACAGGCGTGTGCAGGCCATTGTTCTGGAAGTTCTGTTGTTCTGGAAGTTCAGTCCTAGGCTCTGAGTCAGTTACTGAAACCGTATGTCTCCTGTGGTCTACCTGCGGTAGGGGAACCCTGGAGAGATAGTGGATAGTGGGAGCCTTTTGCAAGGTGGCACAGAAAAGAGTGCCTAGGTGGGTCTTTTCAGTAGGCAAAGGCCACGGGGCAGGGTACATGGATGAAATATGTGGGGTTCAGAGTCTCCGGCAAAGTGTGCAGGGGTGAAGGATAGTAGGTATGATCTATGCTAGGATGATGAGAAGCAGTGGGCACACTGGGGCTGTGAAGAAAAGGGTGGAACCGCCTCGGGAGTGGGCACGGGTGCAGGTGCAGCCCCGCCCCGACATGTACCTTCGCTCCCCTGGCGCGCGTTCGCGCCTTTGATTGGTGCATGACGCTGAGGCCACGCCCCTGCCCGCGCCTTTGATTGGTGCACGAGGCCGAGGCTACACCCCTGCCCGAGGGCGGCTGCGCGGCGGCGGGCGGTTGGGGAAGGCGTTGGAGGAGGTGCTGCGCCCCTCAGCGGCAGAGGCGGAGGCGGTTGCGAGGCCTGAGCGGTGAGTGTGCGGCTCGTGGGTCCTTCTGGCCCCTGCAGGAGTGAGTCGCTCTCCCGCTGCTCCGCAGTAACCGCGCTGTAGGAGACAGACGCGCGGCACCGGGCACAGGAGGCGTCGGGCCCTCTGCCTCCCCTCTGGAGAAGCGCCAGTTTCAGTTGCGGCGTTAGGTGAGGGAAAGCCAAGGTCTGGGAGCGCGGTGGACTCCGGCGTGCGCAGGGAGGCGCGGACTGTGCGGAGCCCAGGTCTCCCAGTCTCTGTTTTAGGTGTTTATCTTATAGGTAGCACATAATCGGGTTCTCGGGTTTGTTGGTGTTGATGCCGTCTGGCAATTATCGTTTTCACATTAGAGCATTTAGACCTTTTTCAGTCTGTGTAGTTGATGTCATGCAGTATTTGGATGTAAATTCACCATCATATGATGTATTTCCTATTTGTCCAACCTGTTCTACATTTCTTTTTCTCTCCTATCCTCTATTTTGACTGCAGTTTGATTATTTCCTTTTGTCTTAATTGTTAATTTAGTATTTTCTACTTTTTTGCCGTTACTTCACTGGTTCCTCAGGAAATCATAACGGGTGTATTTTATCAAGGTCTAATTTAATTGGAACTACTACAGCTCAGAGACAATGGAAAGTTCTTAGGACCTAGGCTCCGTTTTCTGCATTCTGAGTTATTTGCTGATTTTTTCATGTACCGTAATTCCACATATAACTTAAGCTGTTAGCCATTAATATTGCTTTATATAGTAATTTGTTTTACTTTTACCTCTTTCACTTTGAATATATCATTACAATCTCTGCTGATTGCTATTTTTTCAAAATCAGTCTAATTTTAATGAAAGTCATCTTCTCTGGTTGCTTTTAAAGTTTTTCCTTCTTTTATTTGTGGGGCTGTTTGTTTTCAGCAGTATTACTATAATATACTTAAGTGTGGATATTTTTTAAATTTATCCTGCTTGGTGTTTATAGGGTTTCTTCAGATTGTGATTTTTTCTCTTTCATTAGTTTCAGAAATTTTCTTACTGTTTCCACTTGTTTGTTATTTCTCATTTATTCTTTTGGTACTCCAGTATTTGTTAAGTTTTATACCCTTTCCATCTTTTTTTTTTTCCCCCATCTCTCTGCTTCCTTTTGAGTATTTTCTTCTGGTAAAATTTCCGAACCATTGCTTTTCCCTTTAGTTGATTTGAATCTGCAGTTATATCATTCATTGAGGTTAAATTCATTCAGTTATGGTATTTTTCTATTTTAGAATTTCTGTTTTGACTCTTTCTCACATCTGCCTTGCCATTGTCATGGTTTCCAGTTCCCTTCTTAAATTATCAATTCTATACTCCCCCCCCCCCCCCTTGAACATAGCACTCAAAATTCCTTGGAAGTCTCTTTGTTGATAATTTTAACACATGGAATATTTTAAGTGCTTCTATTATTTATTTTTTCAGTTTCTTACCCACACAATCTCGTTTTCTTTGTTTTTAGTTACTTTGTGTTATGGGCTAGAGATTGCATTTGAAAAGTTATTGTTAGGAATAATTTGATCTAATTTTTAATTCATCCGGAGAGGTTTTGGGTTGTTTTGTTTCCTTGCTTACTTGCTGTACCTGGCACTTCAGTTCAGATTCAGGGATTAAGATGATTTGGAGTTCTGTTGCATTCCCTGAAATGGCTGGTCTGTTCTGGCTTATTTTAACTCCCAGGAACCCTAAACAGGGGAATTTTACTCTTCCATCCTCAACCCAGTTCTATGGATTTTTAACTTTGGTCACTCTACTACATGAGGTTATTGAAAGGCCTCCTTGGTCTCCTGGTATCTCAGATCCCTCTTCAAAAGTTAACAGTGATCAAGGGAAGAAAACTCTCCAAATGTTAGGCCTGTCTCTTCAAATTTCAATCATCTGGTTATACTCAGTAGAATGTTAATTTGAATAACATCTTCTCTTCCTCCAGATTGATATGTTTTATTACATTTTTCTATCTGCCAATCTCATGCAGATTTCTTGTCATTTTTGCCTTTGCATTCTTAATTTTATTTATATTTTTCCTTGATGATTCACCAGATTTGCTTTTTTCACTGCTCTTTAAAATGGCTGAAATTTTATTGTTACTCCCTTTTATTTGTTTCATTCATTTATGAATTTAGTTTTATTTTTTTCTCCAACTTTATTTGGGTTCATCTTATGATTCTTTTTCTAACTCCTTAAATTGAATTATACGGTCATTTATTTAAGCTTCTTTTGTTTTTTCGTGTAAGTACTAAAAGATACACATTCTCATCTAAGTATAACATTAGCTATATGCCACAATTTTTTTCAGACATTTGGATTGAACCCATGCTAGGTAAGTGCTCTACTGCTGAGCTATACTCACATCTCCACAGTGTTTTTATCTAGTATTTTTTATTACCAGTTAGTTTTGAGTGTTTTAAATTCCCTATAATTTCTCCCTTAACACATGAATTAATTACAAGAATTGCTTTTTTAAATTTCTCACCTTATAAGAATCATTAACTCATTTTTATATACTTCTGCTCTAATGCAATTGTGATCAAATGTCTGCAGCATATAGTGAGAACTTATCTTGTTTAACTGATGGTGAGTTTAATCCATTTCTATTTAATATAATTATTGTTAGGTGAGTTTTCTGTTTTTGTAGTTCTCTTGTTGCTGTCCATCTTCTCTTGCTGTATTTCTTTGTGATTTGATAATTTTTGTAGTGATTCACTTTTATTTTTTTCATTTTGTATATCTATTATAGGTTTTTGTGGTTACTTTGAGTCTTTGCATTGAACTTCATATAATTATTACAGTTTTTGCACTCTGCCAACTGAGCTATATCCCCAGCCTCTATTGCAATCTTTTTAAAGTTAAACCCAACCTAACTCTAATCATATGAAATCTCTACATTTGTACTGCCCTTTCACAGTCTTTGTTATTAATTTCTTTATTATTTAAATTATTTAATGTTTAAAATGTTATTAATATTAATGTTAAAAATGTTTAAATTATTTAATGTTAAAATATTAATACTATTTTTAAATTGTACATCTACTAACAAATTTTTGTGGTCATGATAGCCTTGTTACTTTTGTCTTAGCTTTTAACTAGAGTTAAAATTGATTTACAATCACTTGGTTGGTGGGGGCAATGTCCAAGTAAGTATAATTGGTGTGGGAGGGGAGCATGTGTATAGTTTGACAGGGCTTGTTGGCTTACCTCCATGGTTGCACAGACAGAACTGGCCATCATAGGTTGCAGTAGGTAAGCTCACTAGGGAAGCTTTCCTGGCAGACAGGGATAGCAGACTTGGATCTGCAGCCAGGCAAAGCACTAAAGGGGCTTTTTGGTCAGGTGATGCCACTGAGGGGGCTTTGTGGTTGGCTTTGCTCTGCATTTGGGTAAGGTCACTATGGGGTGTGTCCACAGTCATTCAAAAACAGAGGTCTGTACTTCACCATCGGGTGTGACTGATTTACCTCCATTCTCAGGTAAGCGTACTGACTAGAGCTGTGGACAGGAAGAGCTTAAATGGCTTGGCTCCATAGTTAGGTAAGACCACTGGTAAGAGCTGGGAATCCAGCCCCAAGACTTTCTTTATTCCTTCCTCCCTAGGTGGTCTAGCTATGCTAATTCTATAAATTCTCCACATGAAGCAACACAGAAGTAGGCCTTTCAGTCAGTGCCCCAAGCACTAGAGAAGTTGAATGTCAGCATCACTCTCTTTCCACAGAGAAATAGTGGGCCAAGGATATCCTCCTCAGTGTTGCAGTGTGCTACTTTGTGGAACTTGGACAAAATTGAACTTTTTTTTTTTACCCTTTCTATTTTGTTTTCTCTCATGTTTTGTGCTCTATTGGGGTGCTGTAACTCCTCTCAGTTATGGGGACACAATTCAGTCCATAACACTTGTGTTTATCTTCAGTTTTGATTCTGAATATAACAATCTTTGGATCAAAGTTTGTGTGACTTATGAATCAAAGGTTGTACTTAAGTCCAGTCGGAATTTTATCCTTTCTGGTAGGTGTGTGTGAGTTGGAGGTGGTTGTCACAGTCATGGACTAGTAACTTAGAAATCCCTCTGTTTACTCCTAAGAGAACATATCCTTGGACTCTGTTCTCTGTTTTTTAAAGCCTGGCTTCTTTGGTGTATTCCCCATGGGCCATAGTAGCTCATTGTTAACTGCATTTGATGAGATTGTGCTTATTATCTATAGTACACATAATAATAAATACTGGCAAGGATGTAGGGAAAAAGGTACACTTATACATTGTTGGCGGGACTGCAAATTAGTACAACCATTCTGAAAAATAGTATGGAGATTCCTCAAGGAAGCTAGGAATGGAACCACCTTATGACCTTGCTATCACATTCCTTTACATTTATCCAAAAGAACTAAGATCAGCCTACTATAGCAATATAATCATATTAATGTTTATAGCAGCACAATTCACAAAAGCCAAATTTTGAAACCAGCCCAAATGTCTGTCAATCGATGACTACATAAAGAATATGTTATATATATACTCAGTGGTGTTTTAGGCAGCCATAAAGAACAAAACCAGGTGCAGTGGTGCACGCCTGTAATCCCAGCACCTAGGGAGGCTGAGGCAGGAGGATCATGAATTCAAAACCATCTTCAGCAACTTAGCAAGGCCCTAAGCAACTGAGTGAGACCCTGTCTCAAAATTAAAAGGAGCCAAGGATGTGGCTCAGTAGTTAAGCGCCCTGGGTTTAATCCCTTGTACCAAAAACATTTTTTTAAACAAGCCAAATTATGTCATTTACATGAAAATGGATATAGCTGGAGAACATCATGTGGAATGAAATAAACCAGGCTCAGGAAGTCTGGGATTGTGTATTTTCTCTCATATGTGGAAGATAGAAAAAAGGAAAAAAGGGGGATTTTTATGAAAAGAGGAGGAAGACCAGTAGAGTAGAGGTTGGAGATCAGGGGAGAGAAGAAGGGAAGGAAAGGGAAATTAATGGGCAATGGAATTGGCCAAATTGTGTTATGTGCTTATACAAACTTATCATAATGAATTCCATTTTTTTATAATGTAGCTCCCCCTCCAAAGAAGAAAAATTTATTGTGCTTATGCTCTGTGAGCCATTAAGGCTTTCACCTTTTGCCTCTGATGTATCTGTGGCTTGGGAAATTATTTCAGTTATTCCTCTTATCTTGTTCTAATTGCTCTGTATGTATGTACACCTAACTTTCTCAATCCCCAAGGGAGTATGTGATCCCAGGAGAATTCTTTTAACTTTCACTTTTCCCTGGTTCTCTGTATTATTTCTCTTTGCTGGCCCTTTTTTGGTGCACTGTTGCTACTGCTATCATGGAGAAACCAACCCCCTTCTCCATTGTTTTTTGACAACACTCTTAGGCATTAATTTCTCTGTACTCTGTTTCAATTAAAATATGTCCCCATTGGGTAGAGCTGTGGAGTTCTTCATTCTTATATCCTGCCTTTATCCCTGGATAGAGCCTTGGTACCAGTTCATCAGAGCTAAAGGTAAAAGATAGCAGTATACTTCTCCCAGAGTGACCACCTCTACTCTGAACAAATATGGGGACTTTGTATCGCCTGGCTCTTTTTTGGCTTGCCCTTCCTGACATGTATCAGCTGCTCTACCAGCAAGTTTGTGTCCTGGTGATCAGGACCCCAGTATTCCCAACCTATAGGGTCTTGGTGGGGTAAGGAATCACCAGACCTCATTTCTGTCTGCCTGGAATAGAGCTTTTTCAGCATGGATCTGTTGCGCATGAGAGTGGTTTTCATGGAGTGAAACCATAGTCCTAGATTGGGAGTCCTAGAGGGATCCCCACTTTCACACTTGCTCAGAGAAGGTCCATAAAATGAAGCCAGGTGGGATAGGGTAGGTACAGGAGGAGGGGATGGCTTGGATATCATCATGTCTTGCTGTTTTTGCCAATATTTAGTAGTTTATCTTGCATAAATACTTTTCCACTTTCTAGGGCTTCTACATCAGTTGCCAGAAGTTTTTAATGGCTGTGGTTTTAAATTTTCAGTAAATAGTTGTTTTGCTATGGGAAATGACCCCTGACCTTCTCTTACAACCATTCCTGAAGGCCCACTGCAGACAGTGGACTTTTTAAAAACTTCAGGACTTGGATGAGATCTATTTTTCTGTTCTATTTGTCATCTTAAACTCCACTCACATAGAACATGACACGTAGGGAGTATACAGTGAATACTGTCAGAGTGGATGAATATGTTCATCAGCACTTTGAATGGAGTGTTTTAGTCTGAGCACATGAAAACATAATTGCTCAATACTTCATAGTGATTTCATTTTTTAAAATTTGTTATTGTGATGGTGATGATTTATTGTTTAAAACATTAAGAACTGTTTTATTGAATGTTGAAATAGGAAAAATCAGATCCTGTTAGCATTATTCCATCTTTACCTGGAAAAAGTGAAATCAAATCTTACTGATATTTCTCTATTTCCTGGTGTTTTATACATTACAGAACATTAGATACTAAGTAACTTAATAGAAAAATAGGAACAATACAATTTGCTTTATTTCAAATACATAATCTTTCTTATTAAAGTAAGTGCCTTGTAGTTATACATAGTATTTGGGTTCATTATGACAAAATCATGCGTGCATGGATTTTTATTTCCTCCATTTCAGTCCCTGGTGCCAGGGGGAGAGAGGAGATGAGGAGTTCTCCTCTCTCCTGTTCTCCTTCCTCTAACCCACTGACCTTCCTTTCACTCATTTATTAATTTTTGATTGGTGCTTTATGCATAAACATAAAGGTGGAATTTACGGTGGTATATTTATATATGCACATAGCGTGATTTTGTTAAATTCATTCTCCCATTTCCTTCCCTTTTCCATCCCTCCTCCCTCCTTCTTGAATGAGTCTACTCCACTGAGCTTCCCTATATCTTTATGGTATCCCCTTTCCTCCCCTTATTTTGCTCTACTTCTGCATATGAGAGGAAACATTTAAACCTTGATTTTCTGAGTCTGGCTTATTTCATGTCATATTATGTTCTCCATTTCTATTCATTTATCAGCAAATGCCATTATTTCATTCTTCTTTATAGCAGAGTAAAACTTCATTGTGTGTATATATACCACATTTTCTTAATCCCTTCGTCTATTGATATATATCTGAGCTGGTTCCATTGGCTATTGTAAATTGTGCTGCCATAAACATTGATGTGACTATATCACTATAATATGCTGAATTTTTTAGTTCTTTTGGAAAAATACCAATAAGTGTGATAACTGGTCTTATGGTGGTTCCATTCCAAGTTTTTCGAGGAGTCTCCATGCGGGTTTTTCCTAGAGTGGTTGTATTAATTTGCAGTCCTACCAATAATGTAAGAGTGTACCTTTTTCCCTATATCCTCACAAGCATTTATTATTATTTGTATTCTTGATAATTGCCATTCTGACTGGAGATGAAATCTTTGTGTAGTTTGATTTGCATTTCCTTGATTGCTAGAGATGTTGAAAGTTTTTCATATATTTGTTGGTCATGTGCTGCTGTTTTTGAGAAATGTCTATTTAGTTATTTTTTTCCATTTATTGATTTTTGTTTGTTTGTTTTTAGTGTTAGCCTTTTTGAGTTTTTGCTATGTTCTGAATATTAATCCCCTGTCAGAGGAGTAACTGGCAGAGATTTTATCCCATTCTGAAATCTCTCTCTTCATTCTCTTAACCATATCCTTTTCTGTGCAGAAGCTTTTTAATTTAATGCCATCCAATTTATTGATTCTTGGTTTAGTTTCTTGCATTTGGGAATTCTTGTTCAAAGAAGTTGATTCTGGTGCCAACATGTGGAAGTGTTGGGCCTATATTTTCTTCTAGCAGTTGCAGTTTCTGGTCTAATTCCTTGATCTTTGATCCTCTTTGAGTTGACTTTTGTGCAAGGTGAGAGATAGGGGTCAATTTTATTCTTCTGCATGTGGATATTCAGTTTTCCCAGTGCCATTTGTTAAAAAAGACTATGCTTTTTAAAATATTTTAAAGATATTGATAGACCTTTATTTTATTCATTTATTTATATGTGGTGCTGAGAATCTAACACAGTTCCTCACACATGCTAGACAAGCAGTCTGCCACTGAGCCACAGCTCCAGCCCCAGAAAAGATTATTCTTTGAATAGGTCTATTTGAGGTCCTATATGCCTCTCATGTATGAATGTCTATCTTATTTCTGATATGGGGAAAGTTTTCCATTACTCCCTCCTTGAAAATATTCTCCATGCATTTAATATGTATCTGCATGCTTTCTTATTCCATTGACTCTCGGACTTGTTCGCTTGATGCTGTCCCAGAGTTCTTGCTCATTCCAATCTTGATCTTTTATTTTTTTCCTTTATTGCATACTGAGTATTCAAGTTCATGTACCCTGTCATCAGGGACTGAAGTTCTGTCATCAAGGGCCGAAGTTCTGTTTTCTACACCTAATCTTTAGGTGATGCTTTCATCAGTTTTTAATCTGATTCATTGTGCCTTTCATTTCCAGGAGTTATGGTTGATTTCTTTTATGGTTATTTCTTTTTTGAAGTGGTCTTTTCATCTGCTATATTTTCTCTCTTAATTCATTCCTTACATCTTCTTTTAGTTCACTTAATATTTTAATAATGTTTTTTATAATCTTTCTCTGGAATTTCATGTGCTACCATATCTAGGATTCTTTGTTGGGAGAGTGTAAACTTTGGGGGGAGATTTGTTTGCCTGTTCCCTCATGTTTTCGGAGGTCATAGGCTTGCACATCAATTTAGATGGTTTTCTCTTCCTACTATATGTGTGTCTTACACATACAGTGTGTCTTCCTACTATATGTGTAAAATCATCATTTTTGTTCTGGGACTTCTGTTTTTGATGTATGAATATAGATGTCCATTAGTAGAACCTGAGATTCCTCTCTGGTTTCTTCCTCCTTGGGGCCTGGTTGTTGGTTTTTATGTTTTTGTCTCACCTATTCTATGTTTTGAAGTATTGCTGTGGTTTGGGAATGGAGCTAGATCATGTGTGTTATTTGGCTGAGTGGTGAGTGTTGCTCATCAGCAGAATCTGCTCTCTGAACTTGAAGTGTCCCAATCTTTCCAGCCCCTTTTAGATGAAGCAGGGAGCTAGGAATAGCACTAATGTATAGTCTTAAGATAAATACCTGGTGTCTACTTTGTCATCTGTTAATACTGCTACCTGTATTAGAATAATGAGGTCAGTGTTTAACATTGGCACCAAAAAAAACCTATGAGCTAAATCAGGCATTAAGTATCAAGTGTCTACTACATTGTCTACTGTATCACAGCATGAATGGGGTAGGAATTACATAAACTATATAATTTTATCAGATAGTGAGATTGCAGTTTCTTAAGTAAAGAGAAAATAGAATAGGAAGCCAAGAGAAAGTTTGAAATATTTAAAAAGCGAACAGAGGAGAGGCAGGAGATAGGTAGTAGATGACTGTTACAAAGGAAGAGGAATTTAAAAAAATAACAAAAAGTAATAAAATAACAAAAGAGAGGAGGAAGGAACAGGGAAAGTTGACTATTAGTAGGGTAAGAAAGTGAAGAAGGGGCAATAAGAGGGACAAAACCCAAGGTATGAACATACAAATGTAAGATAAAAATAACACAAACCCACATATAGTTTTATCCTACCAGAGAAAGAAGTAACCTATTATTTGTTTGTTGTTCACATTAATAGGTGACTTAACATTTAAAAAAAAAAGCTTTCCTCCATCTCTAGAGTTGAACATATACTTTTTGTAGAAGAATGGATTTGTTGACACTCAACCAGTTTGCTGTACTCCTGTGGAAAAATTTTACCTTAAAGGTAAGTGAAGGTATCCATGGGAATGTCATTAAGTGCCCATTTGTCTCATTTCAGTGTGTGTGCATGCATCTATGGATGCACTTTTGAAAAATTAGTTCTAGAACTGTGGGTAGCTCTTCCAAATGTATAAAAGTCAATGAATCAATAGTATAGCACACCGTATAAGAAAGCGGGGGCGAGGAAAGGGGTAGTATCACATAGTCCTCTTCTAGAAGCACTGGCTCTTCTCAGGTGAAACTGGAAGAAATTTAATATAATAAAATTTTCATTTGCATTGAACTTGTACTTTTAAGTTAATTAACATCATCTCTTTTCTTCTTCTAGAGGAGGAGGCTCATTAATTCAGTATTGGAAATCTTTTCAGCATTGGTATTTTCAGTAGTGCTTTTGATATTTCACACACTTACTGAAACAAAGATTGTTGAGTCTCACAATTTCACTTCTCAACCCATCAGTACTCTGCCTTCTTACATCAGAAATGCCAGCGAATGGGAATTGGTTTACGTCCCTTCTGATATTGCTGTGGTGAAAGAAATCACTGAGAATGTGAAGAAGAATCTAAATATCAGTATAAAAGGTTTGACATTAAATTTTCCTTTAAAACATTACTGTTTTAAGAGGAACAAAGCAGTGTTGCGAAAGAATAAAGTTGGGGGTATCACACTCCTCACTTTCAAGACTTATGACTGTAAGTAGTTAGAGCACTGTTGTATTAGTAGAGGGATAGACACACAGATCAATAAAAGAGAATAGAAAATGCAGAAGTAGATTTACACTAATATGCCAGAATAATTTTTAATAATGATGTGAAATAATTCATTGGAAGGGTAACCTTTTCAACAAATCATGCTGGAATAATTGAATATCAATAGCTAAAACAACGAACACTCATACGTCTGCAAAATTAACTAAAAATGGATTGTAGATCTAAATGTGAAATCATAAAAGCATTTAGGGAAGAACATATGAGAAAATCTTTATAACTTAGACATGACACCAAATTCATAATCTACAAAAGAAAAAGCTGGGTAACTCGGGCTTCTGTTATATGGTACTGTTAGTGGTTGCTCTTGAGTATTCATACTTTAATTTTACAGTCCACTTAAAATGTAATATTTTAACACTTAATGTATATAGATCCTTTACATGTTTCCTTCTTATGTTGTAGTTTTCATTTCTATATAAATAGAATTCGTATTCATATGAATAGAATTCATAATTCACATACATATTTTAAACAAGCTAAGGGCTGTTTCATTCCTTAAGTTCCATGTTTTCTTCTGGAATAATTTTACTTCGTTTTAAGAACTTTTACAGTTCTTCAGAGCAGGTCTGCTGAAAATGAAGTATCTTTTCTTTGCCTTCCTCTGGATATTCATCTTCGTTCCTGAAGAATACTTTCACTGAGTATAGAATTCTGGGTTTAGAGTCCTTTCTTCCAACATTTAAAAATATTCACAATTTTTAGTGACCTCCTTAGTTTTTGAAAAGAAATAGGCTGTCATATGAGTTGTTATTTCCCCATTGGTAACATGTCATTTCTGTCTGTCTTCTTTCAAGATTTTTTTTTCCGTTTTTTGAGTTTTCAGAAGTTTGATTATGATATGTCAGACTGTGGATTACTTTTGGTTCATTTTGTTTAGGGTTCACTGAATCTGTTGAATCTTCCAGGTTTCTGTCTTTCATTAAGTTTGGGAACTTGACATCATTGCCTTCTTTTTCCTTTATAGGGACTATGAGGACATAAGTGCTAGACAATTTCTGTTGTTCCATGGGTCCTTGAGGCTCTGTTCAACCTTTTTCCACTCTTTTTTCTTTCTCCTTTGTAGCTTAAGTAATTCCTAATGATCTGTGTTCATTGACTCCTTCCTCTGCTGAGCCATCAAATAAGTTTTGCTTTTTTTCTAAAGCACAGTTTGAAGTGCTCTTCACTCCTTATCTTTTTTTTCTTTTGAAATGGCTTTATTGAGATATAGTTTACATGCCATATATCTATTTAAAGTGTACAGTTGAATGGCTTTTAGTATATTCATAGTTGGGTGTGCATTACCACAATGAATTTAGAGCATTTTTACCACCCTCAAAAGAAACCCCATACCTTTAAGTCATGAATTCTCAATCTCCCATCTCTACTAGCTTTAGGAAACACTAATATATTTTCTAATTATAGACCATTTATATAAATGGAATTATACAGTATACAGTCTTTTAGGTCTGGCTTATTTCATTTAACATCATGTTTTCAAAGTTTATCATTACTTATTTTTAAAATATTTTTATTTGTCAAAGGACCTTCATTTTATTTATTTATTTGTATGTGGTGCTGAGGATCAAACCCAGTGCCTAACACATGCTAGGCAAGTGCTCTACCACTGAGCCACAACCCCAGCCCCTCATTATTTATTTTCATTGATGAATAATAATATCCCATTGTATGGATATGTTGCATTTACTTGAATATGTAAATGTTTATTTCGAGTTGTTTCTACATTTTGGCTATTATATATAATACTGAAAATTTATCCATAAGTTTTATGTGGACATCTGTTTTCATTTCTCTTGGGTGTATCTCTAGGAGTGGAAATAAATAGGTTATATGGTGACTATGTTTGACTTTTTGAGGAAGTGCTGAACTGTTACTCAAACATTCTATACCTTTATACTCCTGTTAAGTACTGTTTGAACGTTCCAATTCTCTACATCCTCATTAACAGTTACACATCCATTTCTGTGGGTCTTACTATGTTTTTGATTTTTACATTTATAAATTTTATAAAATACCTAAAATTCTATATCCCAAATATCCATTAGGTAATAATGATGCCAGTATTTGAGAAGTTTACAGTATTTTGCTAAGCTTCTTTCCTTGTAATGTTAGTATCCAACCTCTCAAATAGGGTGGATTATCATTTATTTTTATTTAAGTAGACAATTTTTTCTCCCTATAGTTCGAGGCTTTTCTTCAGAAAGGGAGTTTGAAAACTACATTCTGTATGATTATGAGTCTCAAAAAGTGCTTGCTGCCATTGTTTTTAACTGTGACTTCAAAAACAGAAATGATCCTTTGCCACTTCAGGTAAGACTATTTAGAGTTTTCCAAATAAATGGTGTTCTCATAATTGTACTTCTAGCTTCTAGAGTTATAGTAAATTAGATATTAAGCCTGTTTTATAAATGAAGGAATTAACTTTCCCAGAATCAAACTAGTAGTATATAATAGAATAAGAATATGAATCCAGATATGAGTAACTTTAATAACTTGTACTATTAACCACCATTATGATAAGGAAAGAACTGTGTCTTCCACACCTAAGGCTTAAGATTCATGAGAAATTTTGATTTCTTAATGCAGCACTTCTAGTTCTGCAAAGGATGGTAAAACAAATAAGCTTCAAAGCAGATGCCTCTTTATTAGCAAACCAAGAATGAAAATTTCCACCAAGAATGGAAAATTCTCTTTCTTTGAAAGACAGAATATAATTACTTTTATAAGACTCCAGTGACTCCATAAGACTCATAAGGCTTAGCCACATTGATTCAGCATTAGGACTGTGGAAAATCTGGTTAGAGGCCATGAGAAGGAAAGAGAAGGATAATGCTTTGAACTTGGTGTCTCTTGAGCAGATTTTATAGATATCCTATCCTGATGGAGATAGACATAAGTGGTCAATCTATAATATCTAGAAATCAAGTCAAATCCTTTTATTTATGATATAGATACTTGTTAATAGAAGGCAAGATTAAAGAAGACCACAGCAAATTATCTTTCTATCTCATCCTTTTGTGATTATTTTCTTCTGTACCAGCCTCCTCTCTTACCAATTTAAAATTATCCATATTCTGATATGGATTTAAGAATATTTATAATTCTGAGTATATATATTGGCTCAAAGTGTCTCCATAACATTTCAAGTTTCATTCCCAATACTGATAGACTGTTTTTTCCTCTAAATATTTGTACTAGATTTTTGATGCTAAAATTCCTTAATTTTTTTCCTCAGGTTCTGTTCTGATAGTTTTCCAAACAAATACTATAATCTCTGTTTATGACTTCGTGTATAGCATAGGCTTTCTCATTTCTATCAGTTTTCTCCTACTTTAACTGACTTTCTGATAGGATCTCTTCTTTATCTGCAAGAATGCCACAGTGATCCATCTCAGTCTGAGATATGGTCATATCACTATCCTTATTAAAAGGCTGTTCCCAGTGCTTTAGGCTCATGCCCAGAGTGTTTTGCATAAGATTTATGACTGTCAGTGTACTGGTGTCTGGGTTATCTTTCCACTCCCATTTCTTTAACTCCTTTATGTTCCCATAATACTTAACTGCTTGAAGTTACTTGCATGCACCATGTTTTTTTTACTTCTAGGACTTTGGTCACATTGTTTTCTCTTCTGTAGAACTATTCTTGTGTACTCTCATTCAGACTTTTATACCCACACTTACAATTACCTTCTCTCTCCTTTCATAATAAAATCTTCTCTCTCCTTTTCATAATTAGTCAAAATTCATATGGGAACACAGATATTACTGTGGGTATTTTAAAAGACAAATTTTAATAAAAGGAAATAACATTCACAGTCTAGATTTTAGTTACTCTTGACCTACTCTATAGAGGATATAGCTTGTTTGCTTAGTCAGGTGAACCATATCCTCTTGAGTTCCTAGTTGTCAGGCCATGGTTGCTGCAAATGCATGTTCACTATTATCTGTGGAAAAACAAGTACCTGGAGTGAAACCTTTTATTTATTGGTGCAATGCCATGAATAGACCAGTATGACCATGCAGTAATCATCCAAATCTCAATAGAAACACTGCTACTTTCCCTATTGAGGCTATTACCCCTGCTCCAGGAAACAAGGCCTGGAATTTAGCAGAGCTTAAAATTATAGGAATAGGAAATGTAATTTCTACACATAGATCTCTCTTTTTAGAGAGTGATTTTCAGAAGGGCAAATTCTACTTCTAAGCCTTAATTCCCATATCCTTATATTCTAACTGTTGAGGACACAGAGTCATGTATTGGCCGAATACAATAAAATAAGACCTAAGATTAACAGTGGGTTGCCCCTAAGATGATTCCTTTGATGAAATTTAATAGGCCATTTTATTTTCTTCTCCCAGACCTGCTACTTCTGAGTGATATGGAAAAAGGTAAGAATAGTAGATCCATAGATGGGTCAGGTTCCCATTGTTGTGCCTCCTTTGCACATAAAACAGACCCACCACGTGTGTGCCTACTCACTTGCTGCACACCTGTTTGTTTTTTATAATTTTAAAAGTGGAAATGTGTCCTTCAACTGTGGTGCCATGGAAAATTAATCAGAAATAATCAATTAATACATGCAACTATTTAGGTATATCTCCAGGGAATTATGCTGAATAAAAAGAAGGGCAGTGCCAAAAGATCAATACTTATGATTCCATTTAGATAACCTTCTTTAAATGACAAAAATTTTAAAAATGAAGAACATACTCTTGATTGTCAGGAGAATAGGTATCAGAAAAAGAGAGATAATAGAACTGCTTAGTATCTTGACTGTGGTGATGGATACACAGAACTACGTACATGATAATATTGTACATGACTTAATACACACATTTAACACAAGTACAAGTAAAACTGGGGAACTGCAGTTAACATTGGTGAATTGTATAAGTATCATTATCCTGGTTGTTATATGCTGTAGTTTCATAAAATGTTACATTTTCTGGGGAAATAGCCAAGGCCTGCACAGGATCTGTTTATCATTTCTTCCAAAAATATATAATCATCTTAATAAAATTTTGATTTTTAAAAATTTCACTTTGGGCCCTCATGGGCTGGGTGTGGCCTGGAGTCATAACTAGGAAGCCGGAGCAGGATGGGATTGGGCAGGGTGTGGGGTAGGAATGGAGGAGGCAGCTGCCCCTGGCAGCGGATTTGTTTTTCCTGGAGAAAGTTTAGGAGCTGCAGATGCAGAAGGAGGGCATACCCTGGAGGAGGGACACAGCTCAGCAGAAGCAGCGCCCCCCATCCCCTACCCACACTGCAGTCACAGCCTAGCTTCCCAGGCTGCCTCAGCTGCTGGGGGGAACTGCACACCACCGCCTCGCGGTGTCTGAGTAAAGTACTCGGCTGTGTGGTTTACTGCATAAATCCTAAGGAACTGCACTAAGCTGGCAATGTCTTGGGAACCCAACCCAACTCTGCCTGGAGATATGTCTACTGGTCCTATAGCAGAAAGCTGGTGTTACAGGTTAAAACAGTAAAGTATTCCTACACGTGGACTATTAATAACTTTAAGTTTTTGTAGAGAAGAAATGGGTGAAGTGTTAAAAAGGTCAACATTTTCCTCTGGGTCTAGTGACAAAATTAAATATCAGCTGCCCCAGAAGCAAAATTCAAGCAAAATTCAAATTTTCCCTTCTGAATGCCAAAGAACATAACCATTTGTGCAAGGGAAGGACTGGGGATTCAAAAAATTTATTAGGAAGGATTTTTTACTTGATGAAGTTAATGGTCTTTTACTAGATGACAGATTACATTATTTTGTGAGCATCTCCAGCACTGCTTGCATAAGAGAAGGAAGCATTGTATTCCCTACCTAAATAACTGCCTCCTCCCCCTCCCTGCAAGTGGTGCTGTGGACAGGTGGTGAGTGAAATCCCAGATTCAGTAAACATATCAGGACATACGAATATAAAAACTTTAAAGGTGCCTGAATGTCAACTAGCAAAAGATTTAGGTAATCTCTGGGAAAACACAAGATTTACAGATTGCATTTGTTTTTGCGAGAGAAAAGAATTTAAAGCTTGTAAATCTGTGCTTGCAACTTGATCCCCAGTTTTTAATGCAGTGTTTGAAAGTGAAATGGAAGAAAGCAAAAAGAATGGAGTGGAAATCAATGATTTAGATAGACTCTGAGGTTTGTAAAGAAATGATGAGATTTGTTTACACAGGGAAAAGCACCAAATCTTGATAAAGTGACTGACAACTTCTTGGGAACTACAGACAAATATGCACTGGAATGGCTGAAGGTCATGTGTAAAGAAGCTTTGTGTAGTTATCTGTCAGTGGAAAATATTGCTGATAACCTTGTACTTGCAGACAGTGCAGAACAGTTGAAAGCACAAGCTGTAGACTCCTCCCCCCCCAGGGAGGTAATTTATTTTTTTAAAATTTTAACAAAAGGAGTTGTTTTAAACAGATTTCAGTAAATACTGTTCTATACAAATATTAATAATCAAGTAGCACTGACACTTACAAACACTAAAACTTTCTTTAAAACCCCAGGAGCCTCGACTGTAGCAGCTGCAGCACAGACCCTCATGACAGAGATAGGCTAAATTATTAAAACTGAGAATATGGGACAAGGTGAAGAAGGAAAAGTGAACTTAAGCCAGTACAGTTCAAAAAGTAAGGTTCACAAGTAAGCTATATCAGAAAATCAATTTTCAGGAGAATATAAGCAGTTAATTACCTTAGCTGTAATAATCTCTTAGGAATGGAAGACAACAAAGTAATTCTTATCACAATATACCAGTAGTAGAAAACAAATTAATTATTCATAATTAATTGGGGGGAACATAGGGGTAAGGTGTGAAAGCTTATGCAACTGAAACCGTGAAATGTATTCAAAATAAGAGTTCATGAAAAAAAATTTAAAGGAAGAATGTTTCCCTTGAGGGAAATTAATTTTCTACACTACTTAAAAAGCACCTATGAAACTGTGCTGTTGGCTGTCACAATGGAGGTTTTGGATTCTTTTTAGCAATTGCAGCATAACCAAAGGCATTTTTCACAGCATAACTTTAGGGAAAATGTTATCTAGTCTGAAATCATACAGAAAACAATTAAAAATTATTTTAATTATGCATAATACACAAATTTTACTGGGTAGCAGCAGTTGCTCCTGTACTTGCCCTTTTAGAAAACATGAAACAGAAGCAATAGAGTAGGAAAACAAACTAAAGGGAGAGAAGAGCAGCAGCGTTAAATTAAAAAGCAAATACTTAAGTACATTAAAGAGAGCTTAAAATAAGGAAACAGTATTGTGCAACTTTCAATTAAACTAAGTAAGGTGCACTGCCTAAATATTCACTGATAACATTTTCCCTATGTTGAAAATGCAAAATCTACTTATTGGTATTGTTGATATATATATATATATATTTTTTATTTTTTTAAAAAAAAGACATTCACTGTCATAGCCCTGATAGACTTTATTAATAGGTGCAGTGTATTTCAACAACTTGGGTGTAAAGGTGGGAAAAACTGAAACAGCAACCAAGCAACCTACATGATGGGAACATCTTTCAGTCTCACCCTCACTTAGTAGCAGAAACCTTCTGAGCACTAGTGTCTGCAGTGTTTGCAGTTTGGCATTCCACAAAAAGGCTAAAGCAGTCCTGAAATCTTCCATGAACAGTGGGAAAAAAAATGGAAGGATTCTAATACACAAATCATAAGCAAGAGTTGTTTCTGTTTTCTTATCCACAGAACAAAAGCTGAAAAAGTATATTGCTTGCATTTCAGCTGGATAATTTATGGTTTATATTTCAACTTTAAGTTAGACTGATCACTTCAAGGCCTGAAATTATCTTCAGTTCATATGATAACTTTAATTTTTTTATTGTGCTTTGTCATTATAACCAAGGGTACGTAGGATTGCACTAGCTCCATAATGCAATAATATTGATAACTGAAGATGTTATGTTTTACAAGGATCTTCATTGTTTTGGGGATAAAGAAATGAATTTCATAGGGTTTGTCCTATGCTAACTCAAAGTTTAAAACTAGGTTCCCCTTTATTAGAGATTACCAGTAATGTCTCCAGTTTAAGTTCTATAAATATAAGAGAACCTGCTTACCATCAGGGTAAGTTATGGCAGTACATTGCTTCAATTCTAATGTATTTTTCATTTCCGGAGCAAATGTGCATTGAGTTGTAAAATTGATTTGTCCAAGAAACTGTGGGTTTATCGAATTTCACAATGACTGAGAACTAATTGAAGATTTCAGTAAGCAGAAAGTGTGTTTTATGCTGAAGTAATTTTTCTTAATTTATAATGACCTTACCTATATGAAGAATTCTGTACATGTTACAAGTAAGGATGACCAAACTGGGCACAGTGGTACATGCCTGTAATCCCAGTGGCTGGGGAGGCTGAGGCTAGAGGATTGGGGGTTTAAAGTCAGCCTCAGCAAAAGCAAGGCACTAAGCAACTCAATGAGACCCTGTCTCTGAATAAAATACAAAATAGGGCTGGGGATGTGACTCACTGGTTGAGTGCCCCTGAGTTCAGTCCCTGGTACCCATCCCCCCAAAAAAAGTAAGGATGACCAAGTATAAATTTAATGAGGGGCCAATTAAGGAAGATATACATACACTTTTGTGTGTAACTTTTGTATTTTGACTAGGACATTTTTTTTCGCTTCAGGGGGATTAATAAGGTATAATTAAATTGTGTTTTAAGGCAGATGGAGGCAACTGAGATGTTTGTGATAATAATTCAGAAAATAAATATATCCACTATAAATAAATTGGTTTGGATTTCAGATATTCATTATTGAATTTATCCTTGTTTTAACAACACTTTGGAAAAGGGAAGTGAAAAATAAATGAATCCTGGACAGTCTATTAAAAAAAGTACACTTCAGGAAATGAACTTAGAAGATATAATATTTGAATAAATTATTTGTAAAGTGTATATTTGATAATGTGCTGATACCCAAGATATTTTAAAAATCCTGTAGCTCAATAAGAAGACATTCCAGTTTTGGTAATGGGACAGTTCTCTAGGGAATGTGCATGAATGGCCAATAAAGACATGGAAAATATGCAATTTGGAGCCTTTGGAACTCTTACTATGAAATATTGCTCTGTAACAAAAAGGAATTAATGACTGAAAAAAGTAATTACACGGGGGGCTGGGGATGTAGCTTAGTTGGTAGAGTGCTTGCTTTGCACACACAAGGCCCTGGGTTCAATCCCCAGCACCACCAAAAAAAAAAGTAATTACATAACTGAATCTCAAAAACATCACATTGAATAAAAGCCTTATACAAAAGAGAATAATACTGTGTAGTTCCACTTACATGACTTCCATAATAGGCAAAATAAATATATGGTGAGGGATATTATAGGGATTCACAGGGCCAAAGGCATGAGTGAAGTTTCAGGAATGACGGCACTGTGTATCTTGCTAGTGTTTTGAGTTACAGTAAGTATGCATTGTCATTTGTCAAAACTCAGTAAGTGTACAGTTAAAATTTGTGCATTTTGTAGTATGTGAATTCAATTCAAATAGCAATGAGAAAATATTTAATTATATATGCATATATATATATATATAGTGTGTGTATATATACACCCCATTTTTTTCAAGTTTCTTTGTTTCTGAACCCATCCTTCTGTACTCTGCCCTTTGATACATTATTTGCATGTCTGCTTTTCCAGCCAGTTCTGTGTGGCATTCTCTAATCCAGGACACCAGAGACAGATTGCAAGACTTGGAGAGAAAGAACTTTCTTGTAGGCTTTCTGTCTGCTTTTAATTCTTCTGTAAGTCTTCTCAACATCACTTCTTCATTTTGCCAGTAGCAGTCAGTAGCAGAAGCCAAATACATTTTGTAGATTGACCTACAGTTTTCAAAATCAACCTTATAACATCCTCTCAAACACTAGCACTAGGCAACTTGAACTCATTCTAAGGGATCTAAGTCCCAGTCTCAAGGATCCCTCCTTTAATCTAAAAGAGACAGCCCTCTACCTGATTTTTTTCACCTCTTCAGAGGTCAAGGTGTTAACCCCACAAGGGCTCTCCTCCAAATTTATAACTTTTAATAATTTCAACGTATTACTTTTGTTCCCTGAGTCCTAGTTCTGGCAGTTACTTTCCTGTTTCTGCTACTTGTATAATACCTCAAAATTCTTGCACTTTCAGTTACTGGGTATGGTCCTTTTTCTGGCTATACATTGAAGAGATCATACTACTCTATTGTGTCCTGATACCATAGTTTCAGAAGTCTCCTTTTCATAAGCAGTTGATTCTAATATATTCACACCATATACAGGACACATAGGCAGATGTTTTCTTCATATTATTTGAAGTCTGCATCCAAGTCTGTTCCTGTAAGTGGGATTGCTGAATCAGTCAGTAGATGCATGCTATGGTTTGAATGTTTTTTGCCTCCAAAACTCATATTGAGTCCTTTGGGTATAGGCCAAGGAGTGGGATAGCAGGGTCAAATGGTGGATCCATTCCAAGTTTTCTAAGGAATCTCCACACTGCTTTCCAGAGTGGCTGCACCAACTTGCACTCCCACCAGCAATGTATGAGTGTACCCTTTTCCCCACAACCTCGCCAACACCTGTTGTTGCCTGTGTTCTTAATAAAAGACATTCTAATTGGGGTAAGATGAAATCTTAAGGTGGTTTTGATTTGCATTTCTCTTATAACGAGTGATGTTGAACATTTTTTCATAAATCTGTTGATTGCTTGTAGATCTTCCTCTGTAAAGTGTCTGTTCATTTCCTTGGCCCATTTATTGATTGGGTTATTAGCGTTCTTGGTGTAAAGATTTTTGAGTACTTGGTAGATTCTGGAGATTAGTGCTCTGTCTGAAGTGTGTGTGGCAAAGATTTTCTCCCACTCTGAAGGCTCTCTCTTCATATTGCTGATTGTTTCCTTTGCTGAGAAAAGGGTTTTTAGTTTGACTCTATCCCAATCATTGATTCGTGCTTTTATTTCTTGCGCTTTGGGAGTCATGTTAAGGAAATCTGGTCCTAGGCCAACATGATGAAGATTTGGACCTATTTTCTCTTCTATTAGGTGCAGAGTCTCTGGTCTGATTTCTAGGTCCTTGATCCACTTTGAGTTGAGTTTTGTACAGGGTGAGAGATATGGGTTTAGTTTCATTTTGCTGCATATGGATTTCCAGTTTTCCCAGCACCATTTGTTGAAGAGGCTGTCTTTTCTCCATTGCATGTTTTTGCCTCCTTTGTCAAGTATGAGATGCCTGTATTTATGTGGGTTTGTCTCTGTGTCTTCTATTCTGTACCATTGATCTACCTATTTTGGTACCAATACCATGCTGTTTTGGTTACTATTGCTCTGTAGTATAGTTGAAGGTCTGGTATTGTGAAACCCCCTGCTTCGCTCTTCTTGCTAAGGATTGCTTTAGCAATTCTGGGTCTCTTATTCCTCCAAATGAATTTCATGATTGCTTGCTCTATTTCTATGAGGTCCATCATTGGGATTTTAATTGGAATTGCATTGAATTTGTATAGCATTTTTGGAAGTATGGCCATTTTGACAATATTAATTCTGCCTATCCAAGAACATGGGAGATCTTTCCATCTTCTCAGATGCTCTTTCACTTCTTTCTTTAGTGTTCTGTAGTTCTCAGTGTAGAGGTCTTTCACATCTTTTGTTAGATTGATTCCCAAGTATTTTATTTTTTGTGAGGTTAATGTGAATGGGGTAGTTTTCCTAATTTCTCTCTCAGAGGATGCGTCACTTAAGAATAAAAAATCAGTTTGCTACAGTGATGCAGCCACATCAATGTTCATAGCTGCTCAATTCACAGTAGCTAGATTATGGAATCAACCTAGATGCCCTTCAGTAGATGAATGGATGAAGAAACTGTGGTATATATACACAATGGAATATTTCTCAGCCATAAATAAGAATAAAATTATGGCATTTGCAGGTAAATGGATGATGTTGGAGACTGTTATGCTAAGTGAGATCAGCCAATCCCCAAAATCCAAAGGCCGAATGGTCTCTCTGATAAATGAATGATGATGCATAATGCAGGGGGCAAGAATGGAGGAAGGATAGATAGCATAGTGGGAAGGGAGGGGTGGGGGCGGGGTGGGGGGTAAAAATAATAACAATGTGTGACAGATACCATTGCCCTGTGTACATGCATGAATGCACAGATGGCGTGAC
This sequence comes from Glaucomys volans, assembly GCA_020662805.1. Lineage (NCBI taxonomy): Eukaryota > Metazoa > Chordata > Mammalia > Rodentia > Sciuridae > Glaucomys > Glaucomys volans. The sequence continues at coordinate 259,027 of JAJEJO010002480.1, forward strand.
TCTACTTTGTGTACAACCAGTGAAACAATAGCTATACTCCATTTGTGTTCAATGAATCAAAAAGTAAATAAAAAAAACCCTCATATTGAAATCTGTTGCCATTGTAACAGTATTAAGGGGGTACCTTTAAGAGGTAATTAAGACAACAGAAATCTGCCCCTATGGGTGGAATAATGGTGTTATGAAAGGGAGAATTTGGCCCTCTTTGGCTTCTTTTTTACTCTGCCCTTCACCTTTCACCTTGTGAGGAAAAAGTGTTCCTTCCCTCCAGAGGATTCAGTGTTCAAGACGCCATCCTGGAATCAGAATCATCAAACATGCTTGTCCTTTAACACTGGAATTCCAAGCCTCTATAACTACAAGAAAATAAATTTCATTTTGATTTAATCCAAAATTCTAGTATGGCAACTTAAAATGGACTAAGGCAATGCATGTTAGACATTGCCTGATTCTCTGTTGGAGTTGTGCCATTTTCATTCCATATGAATTTTTAAAACACTTGTTTGTTGGACTGGGGTTGTAACTCAGTGGTAGAGTGCTTGCCTATGTGAATCCCTGGGTTTGATCCTCAGCACCACATAAAGATAAATAAATGAAACAAAAGTTTTGTGTACATCTACAACTAAAAAAAAAAATGGAAAAAAAAGATTGTTTATAGCTTTGCAGTCAGATGTATGTTGCTAAACAAAATTTTGATTTTGATAATATAATAGATAAAAAGGATATCAGATATCTCTAGTTTTAATTTACATTTATTTCACTGCATGACATTAAGAATCTTTTAAATCCTCAGCACTGCATATAAATAAATAAATATAATTAAAAGATCCACTGACAACTAAAAAATATTTTTAAAAAAGTTTAAGAAAAGAATCTTTTAATGTCCACATCATATACAACCACAAGACTGGAATCCTAATTAGAATAAGATGTACTTCATGTTTATATAAATATGTCAAAATATACTCTGCTGTCATGCATAACTAAAAATGAATAAAAAAAAGAATCTTTCAGTGTATATGTATATCTTGTTTTGTGCATTATCTGTGTTTTGAGAATTCAAATGTAGATATCATGGTTTTTTCCAGGAGTTCACAACCACTTTGACCTCAGATAAGGCTCATCGCTTAAATTGCATGGTTTTTCATTTGGCCCTGACTTTCCTGTATTTCTAATATTTGTTTCAGTTTCATTTAATTTTAAACATAGCTCATTTCCTATTGGTACTTCTAGGTAAAATATCATCTGCGTTTTATCAGAGTACAGAGGACTGTCTGGTGGCCAGACAAGATAGGCTGGAAAACAACTCTTCTTTTTCCTAATCATCCTTCTGCAGGCCCCAGGAACCCACATCTTGGTGATGGAGGAAGTCCTGGTAAGCAGATCCTTAAGCATACTATTTTCACAGTTGTATACTAGTTTGTCATATGCACACACACTTATTCATATTTAAATATTTATATTTAACGGATGAGAAAATGCTTATTGTAAATTTGAAGTAATTTTAAAAAATTTTTATCTTTCTAATCTATACATTTGGTGAACTTACTATATACATCCCATGCTTTGTCTGTTTTCAGTTCACATATTAATACATCTTTTAGAATTTTTATTTTATTTTTCATTAACATATATTCATTGTACACATGGTTTGCAGTGTGGTGTTTGAACACATGCATACAGATACACTGATGCCTTCCTTTATCCACCTTCTCCCTCTTTCTAACCTCTTCATAATCACTATTCTACATTCAAGTTGTCTGTTTTTTGATTTCCACATCTGAGAGAATTTTCAATATTTATCTCTGTGTCTGACTTTTTTCACTTAACATGTCCTTCAGTTCCATCTATTTTTCTGCCAATAACTATTTTATTTTTCTTTGTGACTGAATAGATATTGTACATTTATATACCATATTTTCTTTATCCATTCATTCATTGACAAGCATCTAGGTGGATTTCATATCTTAGCTATTGTTAATAGTACCCCAATAAACATGGGCATACAGGTATCTGTTTGGTATGCTAATTTCATTTCCTTTGAATATGTACCCAGAAGTGGTATCACTGGGTATCTTTGTAGTAGATCTATTTTTAGCTTTTTGAGTAACCTCCATATTGTTCTCCACACTGGTTATACTAATTTACATTCCCGCCAACAGTATATGAGAGTTCCCTTTTCTCTACATCTTCACCAGCAATTTTTTTAACAATACCCATTCTTACTGAGTGAGGTAGTATTTCTCCCATTCAGTTAGTTATCTTTTTGTTATTTTGATGATTTCCTATGCTGTGCAGATTTTAGTTGGATATAATCCAATTTGTCATTTTTGGTTTTTTGCTTTTGTTTCCTGTTATGTTGGGGTCATATAAAAAAAGTCACTACCTTGTAGTATTTTCCCTATGTTTTCTTTGAATAGTTTCAGGTTTTAGATTTAGGTCTTTTATCCATTTTGAGTTTATACAGGGTGCGAGATAGAGGGTTCAAGTTTCAGTCTTCTACATATGGATATTTAGTTTTCTCAGAACCATGTAGTGAAGAAATTGTCCTTTCATCAGTCTTTGGTTTTGGTGCCTTTGTCAAGAATCAGTTGGCCAAAGATTCATGAGTTAATTCTGAATCTTAGGTTGTGTTCCATTTGATCTTTGTTTTTATGCCAGTACCACACTGTTTTGATTATGAGGACTCCATAGTACATCCTGAAATCAAGTATTGTAATGCTTCTAGCTTTGTTCTTTTTATTCAAAACCATTTTGACTATTCAGGGTATTTTGGGCTTCCATATGAATTTTAGAATTATTTTTTCTAGTTCTGTGAAAAATATCATTGGTATTTTGATCAGAAATAAATGAAGTAGAGACTAAAAAAAGATCTATGAAATGATGAGTTAGTTTTTAGAAAAGATAAACAGAAATTAACAAGATTTTAGCTCAATTACAAAAAGAAGATTCAAAAATAAAATGAAAAAGGAGACATTAAAACTGGTATCATGGAAATAACCATAGAGACTTCTATGAACAAAGGCAAAAAATTGGAAAAATTAGAAGAAATGTATAAACTTATGGACACATATAGCCTGCTGAAATATCATGAAGACATAGAAAACCTAAACAGACTAATAACTAGTATTGAGATTGAATCAATAAGAGTCTGCCAACAAAGAAAAGTTCAGGACTAGATGGCTTTACTGCTGAACTCTAGCAAACCCTTGGAAAAAAAACTGTCAGTTGTTCTCAAAATATTTAAAAGAATTGAAAGGGTGGAAACCCTTCCAAATTTTTTACAAGGTCAGCATTACCCTATTACCAGTCAGACAAGAACATGACAAGAAGACTATAGATTAATATCCCGGATGAACACAAATGCAAAAATTCTCAGAAAAAAAAAGTTACCAAATTGAATCCAGCAGTACATCAAAGAGATTATTCACTTGGTTCAAATAAGAGATTATTCAAATCAAGTTGGATTTATACCAGAGGTGAAAGGATGGTTTAACATATGTAAATTAATAAATGTAACACATCAGGAGCTGGGATTGTGACTCAATGGTAGAGCACTTGCCTAGCATGTGTGAGGCACTGGGTTCGATTCTCAGCACCACATATAAATAAGTAAATAAAGTAAAGGTCTGTCAACAACTAATAAAAAAAAACCTTAAAAAATAAATGTAACACATCAGTAGAATAAAGGGTTAAAAATCATATAATCATCTCAATAGATGCAGAAAAAATTCAACAGCCCTTTATGATAAAACCTTGACCAGATTAGGTATATAGGAATTGTACCTTAACAGATAAAGGTCTTGTGTGACAAACTCATAGCCAACATATTGAATCAGGAACTAGTATAGTATATATAGTACTATCCAGAGCAGTTAGGCCAGGGAACAAAATTAAAGGCATGAATATAGAAAGAGAGGAAGTCATACTATCGCTGCTTGCAGATGACATGATTCTATATATAGAAGAACCTAGACTCCATCCATTTATCAGTTATTCAGAACTGATAAATTCAGTAAAGTTGCAAGAAACAAAATGAGCATACAAAAATCAATAGCATTTTTATGTACCAGTAATGAGATTGCTGAGAAAGCAATCAAAAAAGCAATTCCGAAACAATACCTAGGAATAAATTTAAGGAACTGAAAGACCTATACTATGAAAATTATAGTATTTATAATAAGCTATATTATAAAAGCTGATGAAAGAATTGAAGATGGATAAACTGGAAAGATCTTTCATGTTCATGGTGAAGAATTAATATTGTTTAAATGTCCATAAAACCCAAAGCAATTTATAGATTCATTGTAATCCCTATCAAAAATAACTATATATAGTTGTGGTGTGGTGTTCTGATTTCCAAATGCATGCACTTTAATTTATTGGCATTCCTTGTCTATGCATGTCTACATATAATTATATTAATTTGATATGAAAATTTAAAAGTTATGAGGGTAATTTTTAATTAAAAAATTTTTTTTGTATTATCTTATATGAAAAGCCCATATGGAATCTGGGTTTACCAACTATCCTAGAATGTTTTTGTTCAGAATAGCAGAGTATATTTTGACATATTTATACAAACATGGAGTACATCTTATTCTAATTAGGATCCTAGTCTTGTGGTTGTACATGATAGGAAAGTTAAATCAGATTCATTTCATTGTTTTTCCTATTCCTGTTCCCCCTACCTTCCCTTCATTTGCCTATGTGTAATCTACTGAACTTTTATGCTTTCCCTCCACCCCTTGTTTTGTGTTAGCATCCACACATTCGAGAGAGCATCTTAGAATTTCATGTTAAACAAATTTCAATGGAAGAGAAAAGCTTTTCTCCTTTTGGCACTGGCAACAAAAATTGGAAGCAACATAACCCATATGAGAATAATGAACTTACATAATAATTTAAATAATCTTCATGAAGCACTAAATACTAAAACAAGCATTTAAACTCAATCTATAGGAATATTATGAATTAGCTAACTATTGTTGAGAGGAGGGAGAATTATTCCAGGCAGTGGGAATTAACTCGTGATCAAATGCAGAACAGGATATCTCATTCAGGGAATTGCATGACCTTTTTTGCTATTTTTTGTAGCTGTATTAAGTGTATAGAAGAGGCTGAATTAGATATGAGTCTAGGAGCTCCTTTGGCACAATCAGTTAGCACACTGTTCTTACAAGGTATGAGTCTAGAAGGTGAACAAGTCATTAGAGGTCTACTGTGCTAAGAATATGAAATTTCTCTTGGAAGTTATGAGATACAGAGGTATAGCCATATTTAGCATGAATAGGAATAATAATATATATGGTAGTGGTTCTTCTTTGCAGTTGATGGCACACATAATTTAGATTTTTGGATTTTGTTTGTACCTAAACAAAATATTTTAGTTCCATATTATTGCTAAACAAAAATTTATTTAATTGAGAAAGATATTTCAGAGAATGAATGTTTTTTCCTCTCAAACTTTGTATAAAGTCATTTTTGAACTTTTGGGTATTACTTGAGGACGTTGTATAGTAATATACAGGACGGGCTGTACCCATAGCTTCTGTTAGCATCATACTAATTTGGTGGAGAGAATATTAGAGAGGATGGAGGACTGAAGTAATATTCAAATTAAAGAGGAGTAAGAAAAGACAAGGGTACAAAGGTTAAGAGTTTCATGTGTACTCTGGATGTGTTGTTGATTCCACATGTCAAAATGTCTTTTTCCAATTTTCAGTTTTTGTCTGTACTATACTTTATTGAAAAGAAATATTTTAATTCATTTTTTTGCATTCTTGCTATTTTGTGGTCTCTGGTTCTGGGGTTTCATTTCATTTCTTTCTTTTTTTTAACATCTCCAAGTCACAGTCTCTCCAATACTTAATTAAAGCTACATTCTTAACACTGACACCACCACGTGCTGGCAAGGATATGGAGCAATAGAAAACTCACTCATTGCTAGGAGGAACATGAAATGGTAATTACACTTTGGAAAACTTGTTTGGCTGTTTCTTACAAAACTGAACATATTCTTGCAATCCAGCAATGATGTTCCATGGTATTTACTTACCCAAAGGAAGATAAAACTTATGTTCATATAAAAGCCTGCACATGGATATTTATAGTAACTTTATTAATTGCCCAAACTTAGAAGCAACTAAGATGTCCTGAAGTAAGTAAATGGATAAAACAAACAGCTTGGGGTACATCCAGACCAATATTTTGGCTGTTGTTGAGAACTGAACAGTAATGAGCTATCAAGTCAGAAAAAGACTTGGAGTAAACTTAAAAATGCATATTACTAAGTGAAAAAAGCCAAGCTATACACTATATGATTCCAACTACATGATATTCTGAAAAAGGCTGGACTATGGTGAAAATAAGATCAGTGATTGCCCAGGGGTTGTGGGAACAGGAGGGATGAAGAAGGAGCACAAAGTATTTTTACAGTAGTGAAAAGCCTCTGCATGATTCAGAAATAGTGGATATAAGCCATTAAACATTTCTCCAAAACCCATAGGTGGTAGGTACACCACCAAGAGTGGACTCTTGATGTGTCAATGTCCATTCATCAGTTGTAACAAATGCACGCACCAGTGAGGGATGTTGATGATGGGGGATGTGTAGTATAGAGGTATATAGGAAATCTCTGTACTTACTTTTCAATTGTGCTGTAAACTTAAAATTTCTCTTAAAGATGAAGTTTTTACCAAAAAAAAAAAAAAAACAAAGAAAAAAAATACATCCTTTTTGTAAGTAGAAATTGCATTTGGAAAGCCTATTTTAATTTTGGGACAGTATGAATCAGATTCAGGTTAAGAATTATCCCTTAATGTCAAATCTATGATAAGTTCTCAGAGCAATTATGTCCAACTGGTCTTTATACAAGAGTCAAATTAGGTGGTGCATGCCTATAATCCTAACAGCTCAGGAGGCTGAAGCAGGAGGATTATGAATTCAAAGCCAGCCTCAGCAACTTAGTGAGGCCCTAAGAAACTCAGTGAGACGCTGTCTCTAAATAATTTATAAAAAAGGGCTGGGGGTGCTGGGTTTGTGGCTTAGTGGTAGAGTGCTCACCTAGCCACACATGAGGCACTGGATTCAATTCTCAGCACCACATATAAATAAATAAAATAAAGGTATTGTGTCCATTTACAACATTAAAAAAATGTTTTTAAAAAGGTCTGGGCATATGGCTTAGTGATTAAGCACCCCTGGATTCGATCCCTGATTTAAAAAAAAAAAAAAAAAGTAGCTTCTGTAATTGACAGTCTATGCCTTATTCGAACTGTCTTTTTCACGTATCTGAGCTGCTCCTGAGTCTGTTTTTCTTGACAGCGGTTGTTTTATCATACAGGGTACATCAAAGAAGGGTTCCTGGCTGTACAACATGCTTTGGATAAGGCCATCATGCTTTACCATGAGAGCAGTCTTGGAAAAAGGCTATTTGATGGCATTGCCGTCTTTGTACAGAGATTTCCATATCCAGCTTATCCTCACTATGAATTACTTTGGATCACCAGTCCTTTTCTCCCTTTGATGTTTGTACTCACATTTTCTCCACTTGTACTTTCCATCATGCAGTACATTGTGCAAGAAAAGGAAAAAAGATTGAAGGTAATCCTCCTGACTTTCTGATAAAGTTTCTGTAAAAAAGTCTTTTAGACCTGAGGAGAACTTTTATCTAATAGTTTATTATTCAACATTGATGGGTATTTGCTACATCCTAGCAGCAGCAAATCCAAAAGAGTGAGTATTGATGCCACTTATTAATTTTCCAAGCTGGAGAGCTTCAGAGACCAATTATATATGGGTAGTGTAAAGGAAGACCCCTGATTAAGGAGGGAAACAAAAAAAAAAATATTACTAGAGGAACTTAAAGTCTCATACCTAGAACAAGAGTGAGCTTCAAATATGACCCAACTCCTGGTTAAATTAACATGAATTTTCATGCTGATGGTCTGTTTACCTCACTATTGCCCTGAACAATGTGTCTGAGTTTCCACAAAAAACTACCAGATACAAAAAAGCAAATCATTTGAATAAGACTCAGTTAAGACATAGATGTTGGAAATAGTAGATAGGGAATTTAAAGTAAGCATGATTAATATTCTAAAGGCAATGAAGTAAAAGGTAGAAGTGTCCAGAATCTTTAAAATCAATTTTAGTTTCTGAGATTCACTACAAACATGCTTCAGATTCTACATATGGTTATACCCACAACCAAGATATGTTGCGGTGGTTAATAAAGATGCATACCTGGGTCATATAGGGAAAAGATACAAACTCTGGAGGAATCTACTTGCAGACTTCTTCATGTGATTCTCCATAAGATCAGAGTGCACTATCGTTCCAGCATAGAAAATCCAGTCACGTTTGTGATGTTCAGAGAAGTCCATTGTAGACTCAACACCTAAGTTTTCAAGTGGGAGGTGGTCATGTTGGCATCCTTTGCCTAGCATGTACCAAAATTCTGAACTTTGAGATGTAGATGTACAGCATAAACCATATCCTTTGTACAACCAGTTTTGGCAAAGTGAGCTACCTTTATCTATTGGCAAAAGTTTCATATTAATGTAGGGAATAATTTAGTAGTGAAGTTTCTGTGCACCAGCCATGGGCCAGCCTTACAAACGTATCTTTCTAATAATAGCAGTTTCAGGTCTTTTGTGGTAACTCTCTTCTGCACAGTAAGTAACATGAAGGATTATGCTAATAAATTATAAGAAAGAATCAAGGGAATTGGCAGAAATAAAAAATACACAAATGGAAATGAAAAATGCCATTAACAGGTTCATTTGTAGATTTGATCCAGATGAGGAAAGAACTGAGGAATTAAATACAAGACAGTTGAAATTACACAAATTGGAACACTTTGATCTTAAAAAAAAAAAAAACAGCTCTTCTATGGCAGGGAAACAAATTGCTTGTTCTTGAGAACTTTCCCATTACAAATTTCACAGAAGCAGGAATATTTACCATTTTGATGTTTTTAAAGTACTTTGAAATCAGAATCACTTCTTATCATCCTCATATACTTCTGATGCTCTTTATCACATTAGTGATCAGAAATGAGGTGTAATTCCCTAACCCCTACCCCCAAGAGCTAATTAGGATCTTAGTGTAAGTTGAAGGGAGTTCTGGCCTAACTCATGGATTGTGAAGAATGAACTGCTGCTGTTGAGTCTTTTTGACTGTCAGTGGATTGTGGTGTGGTGTATTTGAAGGCTAGTGAATGCAACTTACAATGCTTAATAAAAATATTTACTCTTTTAGTATAAAGAAAGGAATTGTACAAATTGAAATGCAAAAGAGCAAACAAAATGTAGAAATCCAAAAGAGGATATCCAAAAGATATAGGACAGTGTCAGTGGTATAACATGCATAATTGGAATCTCAAAAAGGAGATGAGAAAACAGCAAAAGAAATATTTAAAGAAATAATGGCAAAGAATTTTCCAAAATTAATGACATGTATCATGCTACAAACCACAGAGAACACAAAGCAGGATATATGACACATATGCATGTGTGCATTATTATACTCAAATGCTAAAAACCAAAAAGCAATCAGAGATGCAGTAATCACATTATTGTAGACACTTTCTCTAATGTTCCTTGAAGTAGAGTGTAGTAGAAAAGAGATATTTATCTTAGTGCTTTAAAGTTTAATTTGAAATGTTTTTCATTTTGATCTAATACCAGGTATAGTACTCAAAAAGATCTCTGAACTCAGGAAAAATGTTTTTTAATGTCAGTACTGCCCTTACTGCATGATTTTGATCTACACTCTTGATTTTTGTCATTCTTAAAATGGAGACATTTTTAGACAGTTATTTAGCATTTTATAGGAATTAGCAGAGGGTATATAAAAGCACTGTGAATTGTAGATGTGTGTAATATTTGGTATGTGTTGACTTTCCTACAGGAATACCAGCTCATAATTGGACTTAGCAACTGGATCATTTGGGCTGCTTATTTTTTCACATTCTTCGTTGTATATATTATTATTATATCTTTGATTTGTGTGTTTTTCTTTACCGAGGCAAGTATCTGTTTGTTCGATAGAAAACTAATGAATCATGTAATACTAAGTTTTCAGTGACTAAAATTTTTAAAAAGTAGAAAAAACAGGTGAAATTATTTTAATAATTTTTAAACAGTATTTGCAAAATATTCTCTCAACATGTAGCCAACTTAAAAATTAAAAATGCATTTTATTTTTGTAGGTTTTTTCTTTTTTGTTGGTGTGTATCATTCAGAATGATGAGTTTCATTGTGGTACATTTATGCATACATAAAAACATAAATTTGATCAGTTTCACTTCCTAATACCAAATGATTTATTTTATGTTCTTTTTTATTATGTCTTCAAAATCCACTCTGTTTTATGTTTATTGTGCATCTCAATTCTGACATTTTTGTTAGAAATATTTTCTCTATATTTGACACTGCTTTTGTGTATTTAAATTCAAAATAATTTTTAAAAATCTAAAAGTTCTGTTCCTCACAAGAGCTACATTTCAAGTGCTTTACAGCTACATGTGGTTAATAGCTACTCTATTAGACAACTTAGCTCCTGTTGCTTGCAGCCTGCAAGTTGATTCCTCCTGTGAGAGGAAAGAGTAATCACGCTGTGATCTGATTGGTCTCAAGTTGGCAGGAAAATTAAATATGTTTTTTATTGATTCCACTATGGAAACTCAGATGCTGCTGAGTCTCTCAGCAAGCCTTACACTCTTCTGCAAGAAATGAGTTATTTAACTTCCTACATCATTGAGTTTTTTAAAAATCGAGTGTGATGATTGGTTTCATTAGGGACATATTTTTTTCCTCTTTCTTTGTGTTTGTGTGGTACTAGTTATTGTGTACCTTATCTGATGTTGTATTTGTTTTGTAGATTTCATTTGAGCCAGTCTTGCGCCACAGTGACAGTAGTTTCGTCTTTGTCTTCCTTGTGTTTTATGCCATTGCTTCAATATTCTTTGGCTTTATGATTAGCACATTGTTCAATAAAGGTAAATATAAGTGTTTTCTCTAACATAATTTTTGTTTTATTATCATAATTTGGAAGTAGAAAATGCTTCCTGTAAAAGTTATTTTAAATCACTTTTGAAAAAAAGTGGAAGGATAGATGAATTTGTTTGACAACTTCTTTGTACACTTAACATGTTACAAGATTCTGTATTGCATATATAAAACCACATTTGTTCCTTTTGAAAACTCACAAAAGAATAATGTATGTGAGCTGGGGCTGTAACTTAGTGGTAGAGCACTTGCCTAGCACGTGGAGGCACTGGGTTCAATCCTCAGCACCACATAAAAATAAATAATGAACACAATACCCATCTACAACTTAAAAAAACATTTTTTTAAAAAAGAATAGTATGTGTAACCAAATAGCCCCATATTGTCTACTTAAGACTTTTTTTTAGAAATGTGTTCAACTAACTTACAGGAAAGTAAGAAAAGAGAAACAGGAAATAAACCCAGAGGAATCAGAAAATATGTATATAATGGCAGACTTAAGCTATTTTTTGGTAATTATAAGTGCAAATCCTCTGAATATACCAGTTACAAAATAGAAATCTGCTCACTGAAGTCTTCTTGTACCCAGATGTTAATTACAGCAAGAATCTGGAAAACCACAATAAAAAATGGAAAATTACACTCAATAGATAACAACACTGGGATGAAGCAGATACTGTGATTACCTGATAAACGACCTTTTTTAAATTAGAGCATCATAATTATACATAGTAATTGGATTCATTTTGATAAAATCATACATGCAAGGAATTTGTTTTCAATCCCCAGTTCCCTTTCCTTTTTACTCCACTCCTCCTTCTCCTTATTCTTCCTCCTCTACTAAACTTCCTTTCTTCTACATATACATACAGATGAAATTCCCTTTGATACCTTTATATATGAGTATAGCATGATTTTGTTATTAATGCCATTTATCTTCCCCTTTCTCTTCTTTGCTGCCTCACACTCATTCACCTCCTCTTCCTACTCCACTGATCTTGCCTGTATCTTTATGAATCTGATCCCCTCCCCAATCACCCTCTTTCCTTTGTTTTACTCTAGCTTATGCATATGAGAGAAAACATTCAAATCTTGATTTTTCTGAGTCTAGCTTATTTCACTTAGTATGATTTTCTCCATTTACCAGCAAATGCAATTATTTCATTCTTCTTGCCAGTTGAATAAAACTCTGTATGTATATATACCATATTTTCTTAATCCAGGTTGATTCCATAATTTGGCTATCGTGATCTGTGCTATTATAAAGATTGAGGTGACCATATCACTATAAGAAGCTAATTTAGATCTTTGGAATAAATACTGAGGAGTTGGATAGCTGGGTCATATGGTGATTCCATTTCTAGTTTTTAAAGGAATCTCCACACTGCTTTCCCACATGGTTGTACTAATATGTAGTCCCACCAACAATGTAAGAGTATTTGTTTTTCCCATGTGCTCACCAGCATTTATTATTATTATTCTTGATAATTGGAGTGAGAGGAAATCTTATTGTAGTTTTGATTTACATTTCCCTCATTGCTAGAGATATGGAACTTTTCTTGGCCATTTGTGTGTCTTTTTGTGAGACATTTCTCTTTAGTTCTTTTGCCCATTTATTGATTGGACTATTTGGTGGTGGTTTGGGGGTTTGTTTTTTGCATTGAGCTTTTCAAGTTCTTTGTCTATTCTGAATATTAATCCTTTGTCAGAGCAGTAGGTGGCAGAGATATTCTCTCATTCTGTAGGCTCTCTTTTTTACTCTTTCATTCTCTTAATCATTTCCTTTGTTGTGCAGAAGGTTTTTGGTTTTTGTTTTTGGTACCAGAGAGAATCCAGGGGCACTTAACCACTGAGCCACATCCCCAGTCCTTTTTTAAAACACATTTCTTTTTTTGTTTGTTTGTTGTTTTTGGATACAGAGTCTCACTAAGTTGCTTAGGGTCTTGCTAAATTTCTGAGGCTGGCTTTGAATTTATGATCCTTTTGCCTAAGCCTCCTGGGCTCCTGGGATTACAGGTATGTGCCATTGTGTCCAACTGCAGAAGCTTTTTAATTTGATCCCATTACATGTATTAATTCTTGGCATTATTAATTATTTATATTAATAGTAGGTTGGAATTATTAAATAATCCTATTTAATAGTAGGTTGGAAATAGTAGGTTGGAATTATTATTAATTCTTGGCATATTAATTCTTGGCATTATTTCTAGAGCTTTAGGAGTCCTATTGAGAAAGTCATTGCCTGTGCCTATATGTCAAAGTGTTCGTATGTCTAATTCATAGGTCCTTGATCCATTTTGAGTTGACTTTCTTTGCAGAGTGAGAGATAAGGGTCTAGTTTCTTGCTTCTATATTTATTAAAAAGCTAATCTTTCTCCTTTGTCAAGTATCTGATGACTGTAAAAATTTGTCTCTGTCTTCTGTTTTATTCTGTTCATCTTCATGTGTATTTTGATGACAAAACCATTCTGGTTTTGCTACTGTAGCTCTGTAGTATAATTTGAGTTCAGGTATTGTGGTACCTACTGTATCACTTTTCTTGCTCAGAATTGTTTTGGCTATTCTGGGTCTCTTATTTTTTCAAATGAATTTTAGAACTTTTTTTTCCTGGTTCTGTAAAGAATGTCATTTGTGTTTTGATAGGGATTGCATGGAATGTGTATATTGCTTTTGGTAGAATGGCCATTTTTTAAACCTCTATTTTATTTATTTATTTATTTGTATGCAGTGCTCAGAACTGAACCCAGTGCCTCACACATGCTAGACAAGTGCTCTATCACTGCGCTACAACCCCAGCCCAGTAGGGCCATTTTGACAATATTAATTCTGCCTATCCAACAACATAGTAGGTCATTCCATATTCTGAGGTTCTCTTCAGTGTTCTATAGTTTTCATAGTAGAGATCTTTCACCTCCTTGGTTAGATTAATTCCTTTCTCAGTTGTATCATTGTTGGAGTATAGAAAAGCTATTATTTATGAGTGTTGATCTTGTCTCCTGCTACTTTGCTAATAAATTCTTGTATCAGCTCTAGAAATCTTCTGGTGGAATTTTTTGGGTCTTTCAGGTGTAGGATCATGTTATCAGCAAACTCAGACTTATTTTCCATTTTGTATCCCTTTAATTTCCTTCTCTTGCCTGATTGTCCTGGCTAGAGTGTCAAGAACTATATTGAATAGAAGTGGTGAGAGTGGATATCTTATGTTGTTTCTGATTTTAGAGGAAATGCTTTCAGTTTTTCTCCATTCAATATGATGTTGGCTATGGGTTTGTTATATATACTCTTTATAATGTTGAGATAAGTTTCTTTGATCCTAATTTCTCTAGGTTTTTAACATGAATGGATACTGGATTTTATCAGAGGTCTTTTCTGCATCTATTGAGATGTTCATATTATTCTTGTCTTTAACTATATTTAAGTGGTGAATTACATTTATTGACTGTTGAAACAGTCTTGCATCCCTGGGATGAAGTGCCCTTGATTATGGTTTATCATTATCTTTTTTTTTTTTTTTAGAATCTTTATAAATTTATTTTAAAAAATAACAATTGCAATGACATCAATGATTGATCAATTGTACTCCCCCTACCGCTGGGGGAAAACCTATATAAGTTGACCTCCAAAGGAAAATCAAGACATTATTATCGGGCACCCTGTAGCCAGAAAATGCTGTTGGTCCAGTGGCATAGACACTGACATGTTCAATGTACCAGTGCAATTAAAATATATACATTTACAATTATCCAAAGAGTCAGCCCTCTGACACCTGGAAAGCAGGAAAAATTACTAGATTCCCGAGTCTAGGAAGATATTTCACTTCCAGTTTCCTTTGCATAGCTCTATACCTCTATTTCTACCTTTACTATGGTCTCCCCTTTGTGATTTTCTCTCCAAAGAGTTTACTTTCTTTTCTGTCCTAATATCATTATCTTTTCTTAATATGTTTTTTAATGCAATTTGCTAATATTTTATCAAGAATTTTTGCATCTATGTTCACCAGGGATATTAGTCTGTAGTTTTCTTTCCTAGATGGATCTTCATCTGGTTTTGGTATCAGGGTTATATTGGGTTCATAGAAAGTGTTTTGGAGTGTTTCTACTCTTTCAATTTCATGGAATAATTTGAGAAAACTGGTGTTCATTCTTCTTTAAAGGTCTTTTAGAACTCTGCTGAGAATTATCTGGTCCTGGGTTTTTCTTTGTTGGTAGGCTTTTAGAAAAATTTTATTTGTTCTTTTTAGTTATTCATGACCATAGAATCTATTTTGATATATGTATACAGGTATGGAATATATCTTACTCTAATTAGGATCCCCATCTTGTGGGTATACACAATAATGACTGCATGTAGAACAATGGCCTCTGTAAGTCCAATGAATAGAAACAAGCAGCTTACCGATAGTTTATGTTGAATAATTCCATTTCTGTACATGTCTCTACTTATTTTTATTGATTCTTTTTAGTTATACATGACAGTAGAGTCCATTTTGACACAATTGTGAATTGAGCTGCTATAAACATTGATGTGGCTATATCACTGTTTTTAAGTCCTTTGGGTATATACTGAGGAGTGGGATCACTGACTCAAATGGTGGTTCCATTCCTATACTGCTTTTCAGAGTGGTTGTACTCATTTGCAGTCCCACCAATAATAATGACATTTGAGTGTATTCTTTTCCCTATGTTCCTGACCAACATTTATTATTACTTGTAGTCTTGATAATTGCTATTCTGGTTGGAGTGAGATGAAATCTCAGTGTAGTTTTACTTTGCATTTCTCTAATTTTTTCATGTATTTGTTGGTAGGCTTTTCGTTGCTGTTTCAATTTCATTACTCGATATTGATCTGTTTAGGTTTTTTGTATCTTCCTAGGTCAGTTAGGGCAAGTTGTATGTGTCTAGAAATCTGTCAGTGGGTTATATCAATCTTCTAGACTTTCCATTTAATTGGAGTATAAATTTTCAAAAATAGTTTCTAATGTTCCTCTGGATTTCAGAAGTGTCTGTGATAATACCTCCTTTTCATCTCTAATCTTGATGACTTTTTGTCTTCTTGCTCTTTCTTTTGCTTAGTTTGGCTAAGGGTTTATCAGTCTAATTTGTCTTTTCAAAGAACCAATGTTTTGTTGCCTTGATCTTGTCTATTTTTTTATTTTCAATTTAATTAATTTCAGCTCTGATTCTTACTGGTTTTGCCTTCCACTGACTTCGAGGTTGTTTGTTCTTTTTCCAAGGCTTTGAGGTAAAGTGTAAGCTTATTTATTTGGGATCTCTTTAGTTTTTTTTTTTAAACAGACCCTCAATGCAATGAATTTTCCTCTTAATTCTGCTTTTATGTTGTTCCAGAGATTTTGATGTTTTATCTTTGTTTCTAAGAATTTATTGATTTCTTTCATTTATTCTTTGATCCACTCTTCTTTTGATACAACTGAAAAATAGAAATCTCAGAAAGAAATGTTATAAAAAAGAACTAAATATATAGGCCTGAAAAACACAAAAAGAAAAGAACTGAATAGAATGAAGATAAGAGGGAGTGGAACTGAGGAAAGATCAGTAGAATTTATGCAATACAAATAAAGAGAGAAACAACACTGAGAAGAAATGAATTGTTTCTCAAGGACCAGAGACATACATTGTAATCTCAGAGAGAAGAAAAATATGTGGGACTGAAAAAATATCCAAGGCATTAATAACTGAAAATGTGTCAAATCTGGTGAAAGACAGACCTACAGTCTCAGGAATCTTAGTAAATCCCAATTGTGATTCGTGTCAAGGCATATCAAGAGTTAAAATTCTGAAAACTAAAGACAATTGAAAAGAACTACAAAGCAACCAGAGTAAAATCATGTGTTACTTATAGGGGAACACCATTTGTAATGACAAGTTCCTCATCTGATGCCAGAAGGAAATAGCATGTTTTTCAAGTGCAAAAGAACAGAACTACCAACTTTGAATTCTGTATTCATCAAAACTATCCTCCAGGATTGAATGGGAAATAAAGACATTCTCAGAAGATGGAAAAGAAAGATAATGAGTTGCTTTCATTTTTACCCTTAAAGAATGAATAAAGCAGGTTTTCTGAACAGAAAGGAAATGATAACAAAAATTTTATAACTTTATGAAGAACATTGAAAATGGGTATAAGTGAGCAAATTATAAGATAGTGGTATATTAAAACTAATGTAAGAGTGTTCTACTTTCATGAGTTAAGTCAAATTTGATGGATCTGAAGCAAATTTACAATGCCCTCCAATCTGGTGTTCAATATATGTAAAGGAAATAAGACAGTTACATAAAATGAGTAGGATAAAACAATCTTACATGAGGTAAGATTTATATAACTCAAAATGGTACATGCACATACCAAAGTTTTGTATATTATGTATTGTATATTATAATACCAGAGGAATAACTGAGAAAACTATATAAATTACCCAAAAACAGTATGAATCAAGATGGAATCCTAAAAATGTCACAGAAAAGAAAGAAAAGAAAAACAGAGGAACTAAACTAGAAAAATAAGAAAATATGAATACATCATTTACAGAACACATCTGCATAGTGGATTAAATGTGTGATCCAGCAATATGTTGTTTACAGGAAATTCACTTCAAGAATTGCTGTGTTAACTTGCAAAACCTGAATGTACACACCCATTTTGCCTTATGCTGTATCTTCACAGAGGGGTAGAACAAAAATTATAAAAACTGAGAGCTAAAGGCAGAAATTGAGAAATCCACAGTTCATAGTTGGGAGGTATTAGCTCCCCATTCTCAGTGATGAAATTGTTAGAAAAATCAGCAAGGATTCAGAAGAACTGAGTAATACCATCAGCCCATAGGATCTAATTTACAGGTATAGGACACCCATACCCCAAACTTTTCTTCAAGCTCCAGAGGAAATTTTTTCACCAAAGATGGAGCACAGCCTAGCCCATAAAACAAACGTAAAATCAAAAAGAACTGAAATCATCCAGAGAAAGTTCTCTGATCATAATAGAATCAAATTAGAATTCAATAACAGAAATATAAGAAAATGTGCAAGCTCTTGAAAACTAAATGGCACACCTTTTAAAAAGGTATGGGTTGGGGCTGGGATATAGCTCAGTTGGGAGAGTGCTTGCCTTGCAAGCACGAGGCCCTGGGTTCAAATCCCCAGCACTGCAAAAAAAAAAAAAAAAAGGCATGGGTCTAAGAGGAGATCTCAAAGGAAATAATACAAAAATTAAAAATAAATAGAAACAAAACTACAGCATATCTAAATGGGTAGGAAGCAGCTAAATCTGTGGTGAGATAAATTTTATAGCACTAAATATATACATTAGAAAATATCTGAAATAAAGTTTGCATAAGAATAGTATGTGTGACCAACTTCCAGAAACAAGAAAAAACATAGCAAAATAGCTATTGCTTTATGTGCAGTCTTGATAACCAGTAGTGTGAATCCTTTTCCTTGTTTTCTTCAAAATTGCTTTATTATTCTTTATCCTTTGCATGTCTAATAAAGTTTTAGCCCATCACCAAAAAGGGGGGGTATCAAAATGTCTGTGGGGATTTTGAGTAAAAGCATATTGAGTTATTGAATAAGGAGTTAAATAAAGGCTTTATTGTATAAAATAATGAACTTTGATATAATCCTCCTCTTACTTAAGCATCCTTTATTTTCTCTCATATTTTTTAGTTTTCTATACAGAAATCATATTAATTTCCTATTGCTGCTATAACAAATTTACCCAAAATTTTGTAGCTTGAAAAAGCAGTTTATTTCCTCAGAGGCCACAATACTGATAGCAGTGTCACTGGGCAAAAAAGCAAGTGATAGGGCATTCTTTGCTATGGAGGATATGGAAAGAATCCATTCCTTGCCCCCTCCAGCATAATTCAGCTTGTGGCTTCATCACCCCAAGTTCTGCCTCCCTGTTCACATTGCTTTCTCCTTTTCCATCTGTTTCAGGTATCCCTCTGCCTCTCTTTTAAGGATGTTTTTGATTGCATTAGGGCCCATCAGATAATCCCAAATAATCCATATATCTCCAGATCCTTAATTACCTTGCAAAATCTCTTTTCCCAAATTGGTAATATTTACAGGGTACAGGAATTAGGACTTGATATATCTTTCAAACCAATACTCAGCCTATTTCAAAAGCCCTCTTTATCTTTCATCATAATATCCCTAGATGTTTTTATTATTTAATGCTATTGTAAATGATATTTTAAATTTTATTTACATTTTTAGTTCCCCAGTACATAAAAATACTACTTTCTTTTTTATTCTGATTTCATGTCTAGCTACCTGGCTAAATTCATTTATTAATTCTAGTCCTTTGCATATAGATGCTTTGGGCTATTCTTCATACTCAGAACTGTGGTATTTCAGAACAAGTTTCATTTCTTCCTTGGCAATCCATATACCATTTCTTTCTCTGTTATTACTGCACTGATCAGGATTTCTTGTAAAATGTTGACTGTAAGTGATGTTAGGTGGCATCTCTGTTTCATTCCAAAGCTTTGAGTAATTCTTTAAATATTTTCTCATATGGTCTTTGTTGATACTTTTCATATGATTAAGGCAGGCCCCATTGCTAAAATTCTTGTAAAATCATATATCAGTATTAAATTTCATGAATACTATCTATAGAAATGACCTAGCATATTTTTTCATCTTTAAAAATAGTTAAGTTCATTGCATAATATTTGAAAAATAATCCACTCTTATATAACAAATAAAAATCCACTCTGAGGTATTAACTTTTTTATATAAATGGATTTAATTTGTTAAGGAATTTTTTAAATTTGCTCCAATTAGTTATACATGACAGGAGAATGCATTTTGACACATTGTACACACAGAACACAATTTCTCATTCTTGTGGCTGTACATGATGTGGAGTCACACCGGTAGTGTAATAAGATATATATATTTAGGGTAATAATACCCATGTCATTCCACCGTCTTTCCCATTTCCACACCCCCTTCCCTCCCTTCACTCCCCTCTGCACAATCCAAAGTTCCTTCCTTCTTCCCTACCCCACCCCCCATTGTGGATCAGCATCTGCTTATCAGAGAAAAACATTCCATCTTTGGTTCTTTGGGTTTGACTAATTTCACTTAGCCTGATATTCTCCAGCTCCATCTATTTACCTGCAAATGCCATAATTTCATTCTTCTTTAAGGCTGAGTAATATTCCATTGTGTTTATGTACCACATTTTCTTTATCCATTCATCTGTTGAGAGGCATCTAGGTTGGTTGTATAGTTTAGCTATTGTGAATTGAGCTGTTGTAAACATTGATGTGACTGTGTCACTGTAGTATGCTGATTTTAAGTCCTTTGGCTATAAACCAAGGAGTGGGATAGCTGGGTCAAATGGTGGTCCATTCCAAGTTTTCTGAGGAATCTCCATACTGCTTTCCATAGTGGTTGCACCAATCTGCAGTCCCACCAGCAAGCAGTGTATGAGTGTACCTTTTTCCCCACATCCTCACCAACGTTTATTGTTTATATTCTTGATAATTGCCATTCTGACTGGAGTGAGATGAAAATTTAGAGCAGTTTTGATTTGTATTTCTCTAATTGAAAGAGATGATGAACATTTTTTCATATGTTTGTTCATCAGCTGTAGTCTTCTGTGAAGTGTCTGTTCAGATCCTTAGCCCATTTACTGATTGGGTTATTTGGTTTTTTGGGTATTAAGTGTTTTGAGTTCTTTATATATCCTGGAGATTAGTGCTCTATCTGAGGTAAATGTGGTAAAGATTTTTCCCACTCTGTAGGCTCTCTCTTCACATTATTGGTTGTTTCCTTTGCTGAGAAAAAGTTTTTTAGTTTGAATCCTTTGTATTTATTGATTCTTGTTTTTATTTCTTGTGCTTTGGGAGTCTTGGTAAGGAAGTCTGTTCCTAAGCCGACATCATGAAGATTGGGGTCTGCTTTTTCTTCTGTTAGATGCAAGGTCTCTGTTCTAGTGCCTCAGTCTTTGATCCATATTGAGTTGATTTTTGCACAGGGTGAGGAAGAGGTTTAATTTCATTTTGTTATATATGGATTTCTAATTTCCCAGCACATTTGCTGAATAGGCTGTCTTTTCTCCAATGTATGTTTTTGATTCTTTGTCGAATGTGAGATAACTGTATATATGTGGATTTGTCTCTGTGTCTTTTATTCTGTACCATTGGTCTACAAGTCTATTTTGAAGCCAATACTGTGCCATTTTTATTACTATTGCTCTGTAGTATAGTTTAAGGTCTGGTATTGTGATGCCTCCTGCTACTCTCTTCTTGCTAAAGATTGCTTTGACTATCCTGGGTCTTATTTTCCAATTGAATTTCATGATTGCTTTTTCTAGTTCTATGAGGAATGTCATTGGGATTTTAATAGGAATTGCATTAAATCTGTATAACGCTTTTGGTAATGTGACCATTTTGACAATATTAATTCTGCCTGTCCAAAAGCATGGGATATCTTCCATCTTCTAAAGTCTTCTTCAATTTCTTTCTTTAGTGTTCTGTGTTTTCATTGTAGAGGTCTTTCACCTCTTTTGTTAGATTTTATTTTATTTTATTTAGATAATGTTTTATTTTTTGAGGCTTTTGTGAATGGGGTAGTTTTCCTAATTTCTCTTTCAGTAGATTCAACACTGATGTATAGTAATGTGTTTGATTTATGGGTGTTGATTTTATATCTTGCTACTTTGCTTTACTCATTTATAAGTTCTAGAAGTTTTTTGGTGGAATTTTTTGATCTTCTAAATATAGAATCATGTCATCAGCAAATAGTGATAGTTCGAGTTCTTCTTTTCCTATTCGTATCTCGTTTAATTTCTTTATCTCATTGCTCTGGCTAGAGTTTCAAGATCTGTGTTGAATAGAAGTGTTGCAAGAGGGCATCCCTTTTTGTTCCAGGTTTTAGAGGGAATGCTTTCAATTTTTCTCTGTTTAGAATGATATTGGCTTTAGGCTTAGCATAGATAACTTTTGTAATGTTGAGGTAGGTTCCTACAAACCCTAGTTTTTCTAGTGTTTTGAACATGGAGAGGTGCTGTATTTTTGAAATGCTTTTTCTGCATCTATTGAGATGATCATATGATTCTTGTCTTTAAGTCTGTTGATGTGATGAATTACTTTTATTGATTTCCATATGTTGAACCAACCTTACATCCCTGGGATGAACCCCATTTGATCATGGTACACTCTTTTTAATATGTTTATGTGTGTGATTTGCCAGAATTTTATCAAGAATTTGTGCGCCTGTGTTCATCAGGGATATTGGTCTGAAGTTTTCTTTCCTTGATGTTTTTGTCAGGTTTTGGTGTCAGGGTGATACTAGCTTCATAGAATGAGTTTGGAAGGTTTCCCTCCTTTTGTATTTCGTGGAATAATTGGAGGAGTATTGGCTAAGTACTCCTAATATACTCCTTAATTCTTCTTTGAAAGTCTTATAGAACTCAGCTGAGAATCAGTCTGGTCCTGGGCTTTTCTTGATTGGCAGGCTTTTTTTTTTAAATTTTTTTTTATTTACTTATTGATTCATTGAACACAAATGGAGTACAGCTATTGTTTCACTGGTTGTACACAAAGTAGAGTCACACCATCTGTGCGTTCATGCATATACACAGGGCAATGGTATCTGTCACAATTTCTGTTATTATTTCCCCACCACCACCCCGACCCCACCCCTCCCTTCCCTCCATGCTATCTATCCTTCCTCCCTTCTTGCCACCCTTCCCCCCCGCATTATGCATCATCATTCATTTATCAGTGAGAACATTCGGCCTTTGGATTTTTGGGATTGGCTGATCTCACTTAGCATAACAGTCTCCAACATCATCCATTTACCTGCAAATGCCATAATTTTATTCTTCTTTATGGCTGAGTAATATTCCATTGTGTATATATACCACAGTTTCTTTATCCATTCATCTACTGAAGGGCATCTAGGTTGATTCCATAATCTAGCTATTGTGAATTGAGCAGCTATGACCATCTTCAGCTGTCTGAGCCCTCGGACCTAAGCTCAGCCCTTCCTGCGGGGACACAGCGATTGGCAGGCTTTTGATGGCATCTTTTGCTTCACTGCTTGAAATTGATCTATTTAAATTGTGTATGTCCTCCTGATTGAGTTTGGGTAGATCACATGTCTCTAGAAATGGGTTGATGTCTGTGAGATTTTCTAGTTTTTTGAGCATAAATTTTCAAAATAGTTTCTAATTATCTTTGTATTTCAGTAGTGTCCATCATGATATTTCCTTTTTCATCACTAATTTTAGTAATTTGAGTTTTCTCTCTGTCTTCCTTAGTGTAGCTAAAGGTTTATCAATTTTATTTATTTTTTCAAAGAGCCAATTTTTTGTTTTGTCAATTTTTTTAATTGTTTATTTTGTTTGGATTTCATTGTTTTCAGCTCTGATTTTAATTTTTTTTTCCTGTCTTCTACTGCTTTTGGTGTTGATTTGCTTTTCTAGGGCTTTGAGATGTAATATTAGGTCATATATTTGTTGACTTTTTATTCTTTGAATGAATGAGCTCATTGTAATGAACTTTTCTTCTTAGCACTGCCTTCATAGTGTCCCAAAGATTTTGAGCTGTATCAGTGTCCTCATTTACCTCTAAGTATATTTTTATTTTTATTTCCTCATTCAACAGCATGTTATTTAGTCTCCAGGTGTTGGAGTAGCTTCTGTTTTTCCTTTTGAAATTGATTTCTACTTTCATTCTATTATGATCTGATAGGATGTAGGGTAGTATTTCTGTTTTTTTGTTGTTGTTGTTGTTATTGCTAAGCATTGCTTTGTGGCATAACATACGGTCTATTTTAGAGAAGGATGCATGTGCTGATGAGAAGAAAATGTATTTGCTTGATGATGGATGAAATACTCTATATATGTCCATTAAGTCTGATTGTATTATTTAATTCTATAGTTTCTTTATTTTGTTTTTGTTTGGAAGATCTATCCGGTGGTGAGAGAGGTGCATTAAAGTCACCCAGTATTATTGTGTTGTGATCTATTTGATTTTCGAAATTGAAAAGGCTTTGTTTAATGTACATAGATGCTCTATTGTTTGGGGCATGTATGTTTATGAATATTTTGTCATGTTGATGTATGTTTTCCTTTAGCAGTATGAAATGTTCTTCTGACTAACTTTAGCTTGAAGTCCACTTTCTCTGATTTGAGGATGGAAACCCCTGCTTGTTTATGCAGTCCATGTGAGTGATGTTTTTTCCCGACCTTTCACCTTCAGTCTGTGGATGTCTTTTCCTAGAAGGTGAGTCTTGAAGACAGCATTTTGTTGGGTCTTGTTTTTTTAGTCCAATCTGCCAGTCTATGTCTTTGGATGGATAATTTTAGGCCATTAACATTCAGGGTTATTATTGAGATATGATTTATATTCCTGGTCATTTTGGTTTATTTTTGGTTTTTAACTTGACTTAGTTTCTTCTTTGATTGACCTTTCCTTTGGTGTAGTGACAAAAATTGCATAGTAGTGGCCTAAAAGAGACAGACAGACCAGTGGTACAGAATAAAAGACACAGAGACACACCCACACATCTACAGTCATCTAATACTTGACAAAGGTGTGAGAAACACACATTGGAGAATGACAGCCTTTTTAGCAAATAGTGCTGGGAAAAACAGTCTGTGTCTTTTAATTGTAGATTTAAAACCATGTGTTATTTCTGTCATTTAATTTCTAGTGTTTGAATTGTTCCTATTTCTCATTTGCTCATTTGTTTTCTAATGTGATTTATTCTTTCCCATGTTCTCTGGTTATTTTTATCTTCCTTTTCTGTGTGTATGATTCCTTTAAGTATTCTATGCAGTGCTGGCTTAGTGATTATGACTTCCTTTAGTTTATACTTATCTTGGAAAGTTTTTTTTTTCCTCTTCTGCTTCTGAAGAATAATTTTGCTGTCTGTAGTAATACAGTTCACAGTTGCCATCCTGGCTTTTAGTGTTTCTGCTGATAAATCTACTCTTTTTCTAATTGTTTTACCTCTATAAATGAGTTGACACTTCTGTCTTACACCAAGAAGAATAACTCTTTCTGCATTTTTGGCATTTAACTAAAATATGTCATGGAGTAGTTCTTTTCTTCTCCTGTTCGTAGGTCTAAATGCATTCTGTACTTACACGTTAATCTCATTTCTAAGATTCAGGAAGTTTTCTGCTATATTATTTCACTGACTTAAGTTTTCCATGTCATGAGTCTCTCTTCTCTTATTCCTTAAGACCTATGAGTCTTAAATTTGACCTTTAAACGTCATCTCAAGCTCCTATATATTCTGTTCATAGTTTCTTTTTTCCTTTATTATTGTTTGAATATCTTAATGCCTACCCTTGTCTTTTATTCTTTCTTCTGCATACTCTTGTTTGGTGGTGAGATGCTACTTCTACCCTTGAGTTTATTTATCTGATTAATTTTTTCATTTCCTAGATTTCTGTTTGGTTCTTGAATATCTCTTCATCAAAATGCTCTTTCACAATCCTGCATTTTATTTCTAAGTTCATTTTTTTGGATCTTCTTTTAATTTGTTGCTTATTTTAACAATCATGTTTTTGAATTCTTTGTTGGCTATTCCCTCCACTTTAATGTATCTGGATTTAATTGTTTGGAAAATTGAGCTTTTGGAGGCATCTGTTGCCTTCTTTTCTCAAGTTACTGTGTTTTTGTGTTGAAATTTGCTCTTGTGTTGTGAGACTATCTCTACCACTGTGAGACAGTTTTAAGTGAGCTTCTTTTTTCTTTGCTCTGTGTCTGAGGCTGGGGGTATATCACAGTGTCAAAACTCAGTGTGATCACAGTGCTATGATCAATCCCTAGAAATACTCTGAGAGTAGATAATAATCACCAGTAACCATAATCACTTTGGAGTTTACCATGTACTGGTAAACCATAAAAATTTATTGAAAATGTTCTCTGTAACTCTTTAGTCCAAAAGTGGGAAAGGAGAGTAATACTCAGGAACAGGATGGAAATTTAGGTATTAAATAATGTAAAATTACAGTATATATATATATGTATATATTTACATACACACACACACACACTATATAGGGCTTGGAAAGAAAAAGAGCTGAAGGGAAGATTGCTAGGCATATGGCTCAGTGGTGAGGTCAAGTGTTGGTATGGCCTGCATGAAGCCCTAGGTTCAATCCCAGAAAAATTTTTTTAAAAAGGTCTGGGGAACAGTCAGAAGAATATAATGCAAGAAAAGAGAGACAATAGAGGGGAGAGTTTGAAAATGATCAAGAAGCAAAAAGTTAGAATAAATCCAGTTAACACATTAATACTTAGAAAATACATAAAGTTGGATTAATGTATATGACATCAAATAATAGGGGAACCTATCAAATCAGCACAGTACAATGTAAGTGAAATTTAAAAATTAATTTTAGAGAGTCTTCAAGTGTTTCTTGCCTAGCTATTTGAAATCGAGAGATTTCTTATTGAGCCTTCCATATTTGAATTCCATCAGGTTTTGAGAGGCATAGTTAGTGCCCATGCCTCCTTGGCTTGTCCTCTTAAGGTTCTCTGAGAGTGGAGGTAGCAACCACACCAACTATCTCCCTGCTGAATATTTAGTTTTTCCCCATCTAGTTTAGCTTTTTGCTTCAAAAACAGTAGAACTTAGGTCGTGGCATCTATCCACACACACCTCCTATACAAACCTAAGAGGCTGCCGCCTTTGCTTGGTGTGTCTTGGTACCTAATTGCTGTCTAGAGGGTCAGAGGAAATGGCCCCTGATTTTCTGTGGTCTAGTAGCCACATCTTTTCCTGGTCAGGACTGCAGCCTTGAGTTAACCTTGGTAGAAATGTTTCACACACTTGGAGCAATCAAAACAGGCCTGAGCTCATCCATGTGGATTTTGGGGTGTGCAGGAGATAGTGGCCTGTGGGAGAGATGCAAGGAAGCCCTTGTCCAGGAGGTGTTTGACTGTAACTCATCTCTTGCACCCATGTGGTGACAGCCAGTGGCTGGGACACCTGGGGTCAGTCCACTTCTGGTGTGCGTGGTATGCACTGCATTAGCTTACTTCATTAGCACACTGCCTCTAGTGTGCACTGGCATGCACTGCATTAGCTTACTTCTGGGGCAGCTATAGCCATCCACTGAGCACCACTCCCTTAACACTCCACTCCCTGGCAGTGTCATTCTCTATGCTCCACTCCACCCCAGCCTTCTCATCAGCAGTGGGGACAGAAGTTGGCTTGGTAGCCTTTAGCTCACAGTAATTCCAACACACGGGTTACTCAGAGGGCCTGTTTCAAAGGCATTCCCTACATTAGTTTTTGCTGGTATCTAGGTAGGATGAAGCTGTAGAGAATTATTTCCTTTCAGAGCTGCAGAACATGATCTCTACAAAATGTCTGCCCATCACAGTTTTCCCTAACAACTTGAGAGAAACTGGGCACTCTCACGAAAAGCCTATGTACTCCTGCCCAGCTTTATTCAGTTTTACTCTCTCTTCCACTGCTGTTTCTGAAGTAAGCTTGTCACTTCCCTCTCCCTCTTTCTAACTTTGTTACTCCTTCCAGACCTGCCCTGGTGTTGCAGGTAAAGATTTGGAGTTAACAAAATGCTTTCCTATTTTCTGTTCCAGTAACCACAATTTCCCAGTCCCTTAAGTTAGTAACTATCCAGTATTGTGTCTCAGTTAAGTTGCCCTGGGTTCAATCCTTGGCACCTCAAAGAAAAAAAAAAGAGTTGTGATTTATGATTTTTCAGACTGCCTTAAACTGATAATGTCCTCCTTATTTGCAGCCCATTTGGTTGCTTCTGCTGGAAACCTGATGTTTTTTGCCAGTTTTTTTCCATTCAACTTCATCTTTGAATACTATGGAAAGATACCTCTCAGTAAAAAGATGGTTGCCTGTCTCAGCTCAAATGTTGCAATGGCACTGGGAATTAATCTTCTGGTCAAGTTGGAAATAAAAGGTAAGTGTTTACATTGCAACATTGGCCTTTCTGATTCTGTTCTTAGTAAGATATTGAGGTGAGCTTGTGGGTGGTAGGGATGAGAGATAAGAAGATAAGAACATGTATTTATTTTTCCCTGGATTTATTTACTTATTATAAAGATAATTATGTGAACTATGAAAAATCGAAAGGATATAAAGTCAAAATATCCCACAATAGGGCCGGGGATATAGCTCAGTTGGTAGAGTGCCTGCTTTGCAAGCACAAGGCCCTGGGTTCAATCCCCAGCACCGCAAAAACAAAAACAAAATTCCACAATAAACCACCTGTTAAACACTCAAATAAAATTACTTTAGAATTTCTGTTCTATGACTTGCTTCATTCACTTGTAATATATCCTGAACCTTTTCTATATCAATATGCTTCAATTTTTTTACAAAGTTGTTTAACATTCCTTTAAAAATGGATAAAGTAATTTAACTAGTTCTCTGTAAATGTATGTTTAGATAGTTTACAATAATAGTGCACATGCATGAAAAATAAATTTATAGTTATAAAAATGCTTATCTAGGGCCTCAGGATGTGGTTCATGGTAGAATGCTTGCCTGGCGTGCATGACGTCCTAGGTTCAATTTCCAGCACTGAACAAAAAGTGAAACTAAGCTGGGTGCAGTAGCTGAAGTGGAAGGATCAGTTGAGGCCAAGAGTTAGAGACCAGCCTGGGCAACATCGCAAGATCCTTTCTTGCAATTAAAAAAATAAAAACAAAAAACTAAGCTATAAAAATGGTATCACATAAAGTATTTATAGCTTAATTTTGATTAATATTAAAGTAACTTCATAAGGAGTATAACAGTTTATTCTCTTACGAGTAGTTCATGAGTTTTACACATTTTTTCAAGTAATGCATTACACTAATCTGACAATAAGAAGCAAATGTATACATCTTATTTGTTTTTTATTTTGTCTTCCAAATTCTTCACTGTAAGGTCGAAGAAATTATATGTAATTTTTAGTCCAATCCAGCAGTTTATTGAGATTCTTCTGAATAGATCATTTTTTAAGATTCTCTCCTCATGTATTCTTCAGATTACATGGATATAGATGGAAATATATGAGCTCTCTTATGGTTGAGGGAGGCAGACCCTCAAATCTATATGGTATCCTCTGGATCTTTTGCCTTTGTAATAGAATGCTTAGCCTGAGCTGCTGCTGGGTAATGTGTGGTTCAGTGACACAGTATAATGGCACCCCATCTATTACAGAGCATGGTTGTGGCCACTTTCCCAAGCCTTTTCTCATCCAGTTCTCTGCTTTTCACTGGCCCTCACTGAGCTTCTTTGGCCTTCACAAACACTTAGAAATTTCTACAACCTCTCAGTGCCTCTTTGAAAATATTAGGAGCTAGGAGCACTACTTCAGGTCTATTTATCTAGCTGTCTCATACAATGTTAGCTACTTCTAATTAACCCATCTGAACCTTTTTCTAGGGTATCCCTAAGATAAGAAAACCTAAGACTTGCTTACTTTCACTCCAGCTTACTTTCACTCTTCTCTTAGTTGAAATATAGAGACATGATTTTCCTTTTTATTTTTTTCTAAAATGGACCTCTTTTCCAAAATGACATTTATATTTATATCTTCTCAGGGTGCACAATGTCAGATAAGGAGAAACAGATTTACTAACTAATCTAGGCTCATACATAGCTCATTATTTCATATTTTTGTATCCTTTACACCATCAAATTATTTCACTTTTTCCTTTTCACCATGAAAAATGGTATGTTCGCATGCTTCATTTGGGTGGAGGGAAGAATTTCTTTTTATTTCATAGAGGGACTTGAATCTTCTATATATTTTCTAGGTATTGTAAATAATTGTCTTTAGTCTGGGACTTGTTTAACTTGTTTATGGTCTTATTTTTCCAAACTTTTTTTATTTCTTGTTATCAAAATGACCCAAAGTCTTTTCCTTTAACTTGTTTATCTAGATCTTGTTCAAGAAATCCTTCCATACCTAGAATCATAAATATAATATTCCTGTACTTCTAAAATTTTTAAATGTTTAATTTTTATATTTGACTCTTCATTAAACATAGAATTGATCTTTCTGTTGTGAGGGAAGAACATAATGGGGCTGGTGTGGCTCAGTGGTAGAGTGCTTGTCTAGCATGTTTTACATCATATTCTTATACATACATAAATCTGTTTCTTTGTATCAAGTCTTAATATGTTAGTCTTGTCCCACCTTGCTATTTTTCAGTTATTCATGTTACTTACTTTGCTTTCCACTTAGGGTCACTTTGTGTAGTTCTATGAAAAATCCTACTGGAATTTAGTGGGAGTTTTATAGTATTTATTGATTAATGGATTAATTGATTCAGGATACTTAATTTTATCATTTGTAAAGAAAAACCTCCAATGAGAACAATATACATATATATATACACACACATATATTTATTTGTATGTATATATGCATACATGTGATTTTATTTATGGATGCTTGTACAATTCTTACTTTTTAAATGAAGCAATTAAAACATTAATTTATCTAGATGTGATAGTTCATTGGTTTATTCTGAAATAGAACATGTACTCTTAGTTTTCTAATTGAGGTATTTTTATCATGATGGCTTATTTTACATTATTATTTTTTCTTTTATATATTATAAATTTTATCTTTCAGTAACTCCTGTTGTGTGTAGGTATAGGGTGGGAGGATTTCTCAAGTATGGAAAACTTCCTGAAGTTTGTGTTCTGTCTCTTCCCTACCCTGTGGCTTCTAAATTACTGTTCATCTTTTAGTATGGCTTCATTTTGATAATCATTTTTAATACTACTAAATGCTTTTTTCTTAGATTATTTCCTTTTTCTGAAAGACATAACATTCATAAAAGTTCTTCTCAAAGTGATTGTCTACAGAAAAGAGATGGCTAAATTTGAAAGGCAGATGAGTTACATGGGCCATTACCATTTTTATGTCTTGCCTCTTTGACCTAGGGGTTCATTGCAAGCCCTAATGCTTTTCCTTTTGTGCTATTCTCTGTCTGGAGATAGAGAAGGTAGAAGAGAATAGAATTACTTGGTTTCTTTGACTTGCTTTTTCACATTCCATCAGTGCTATAGCTAAGCAGAACTACTTTTTTTTTCTTCTGCTCTGTAGTCAGCATTCATCTCTTAGTGCTATTGAATATTTTTCCAAATTTGTATATTCTCATGGTTATTTCAGTGGGAACCTAGCATGAGAAGAGTAAAGGAATAGAATCTAATGGGCTTGCTTTTTCCCTAACTCTTCTGTTATTTCTTATTTTTGTTTCAATTACTTATTTTGTTTTAATCATTCCTATTTATTTTTGAAGGTTTTGAAGGAAGGAGGGAGAAACCCAATGTTGTTTCAAATTCCATCATTTTCTGAATGAAGGGTTATCAGCAGATAATTCACAGTGGCAAAATTTAGAACATCAGGCTACTTTCTTTGCTATTTTTAATCACAGAGCATTCATCTATGATAAATGTCTTCTTTTTATTTCAGAGATTGGTGTTAAATGGCATAACCTTTGGACACCAGCCTGTCTTGATGATAACCTCATCTTTGGCTCTATTTTGGGAATGCTGTTACTTGATGCTTTCTTATACGGCCTTGTTACCTGGTATATAGAAACTGTCTTTCCTGGACAGTGTGGCGTGCCCCAACCATGGTACTTTTTCCTTCTGGTGAGTTTTAATGCTGTAAATGAATGTGTTTCATAATATTTATAATCAAATAAAATGTTAAGTGCAGAATCTTTCTCATCTGTATACCATCCATACTGAAATGCTAGCCCTTTCTTAATATACCTTAAAACCTTCTGCATATACAGATGCACAACATCTGTAAGACACTGAACCCCCCTACATTAAAACTGTGAATACCATTACCCTTCTGCAGCCAAAAGAGAAATAGTGGATTAGATTGGAGAATGAGGAAGCATAAGTCTGCAGAGGGAGTTCACATCTAAATTAATGTGTGATACTTTCTCAGATCCAAGTGAAGAGAGGATTTTTGTACTTCCCATATCCTGGTTTTTATCACTTGCTTCCTTTCAGTGGCTGAACCACTTTACTTTGAGTAGAAAAGCACCTGCATCTTGTCCTCCACATTGCCTTATCATTACTCAGTAATACATGGTACAAAGAAGATAATATGATAGGCATTGATTGTGATCTCATTTTTCAGAATTGCATTTTGTCACTTTGTCTTGAACATTGCATTTTGACAGCTTTTTCTTCAAAATTGTAGATAACTTCACTGCAAAATGCAGTCTTTGAAAGCATTCTATAACTTTCTCCATCTCACAAAGTGAACCAAGAAGCCAAAGTGTTTTCCAGTTCTCAGAAATCTGTACTCCTTATTCTCATTTAAAATTTTAAAATTAAGGTAAAATTCACATAGATAAAATTAACCATTGTAAAGGGAATAGAGTTAGTGGCACTTAGCATATTCACAGTTTATGTTCACAACGTGCAACCATCATCTGTACCAAGTTCCATATATTTTCATTACACAGAAATAAAACCCTGACTCATGAGGGAATCATCCCCATTTTTTCCTATTCCAAGCCCCTGGTAACCACTAATCTGCTTTATCTGTGAATTGACCTGTTTGAGATACTTCTTATAAATATAGTCATAACAGTAATTGACCATTTGTGTCTGCTGCTTTCACTTAGCCTAATGCTGTTTAGGTTTATCCATGATGTAGCATACACCAGTATTTACAAATTTCTTTTTATGGCTGAATAATATTTCATTGTATGTACTTGGACCAATTCCTTTATCCATTCCTCCATTGGAGGGCATATATGTTGTTTTCATGTTTTCTCTATTGTGAATAGTGCTGTTATGAATATGAGTATTTGTTTGAATACCTGCTTTCAGTTCTTTTGGTTATATAGCCAAGAATGGAACTGCTAATTCTTTGGAATATTCTGTTTGATGTTTTGAGGTACTCTCTGTACCACTTTATGTTCCCCAAGTGAATTACTGGTGTTTCAGTTTCTCTACATCTTCACCAGCACTTCTTATTTTCCTTTTATGATAGCTATCTTTGGGTATAAAATAGTATCTAATTGTGGATTTATGTACATTTCCATTATAACTAATAGTATTGTGATCTTTTTATGTGTTGGTTGACCACTTGTATATCTTGTTTATAGAAACATCTATTCAACTCCTGTGCCCATTTATTAAGTTTTTTTTTTTTTTTTGTATCCTGCATACTAGGCCCTCATCAGATACATGATCCGCAAATGTTCTCCCATTCAGTGGGTTGTCTTTTCACTCATAGTGACCTTTAACCCAAAAGTTGTTTTGTTGTATTGGTGCTGGGGGTAGAAGCTAGGGCCTCATGTGTGCTAGGCACATGCTGTACTGCTTAGTCCCATTCCTATCCCAAAAGTTCTTAATTTTGATGAAATTCAATTTATACTTTTTTTTTACTTTGTTGCTTGTACATCTGGTATTATTATTATTTTTTTGCTTTATTTGGATCTTTATTGGTAAATTAACTAACTTATAAAAATGAGATTTTTGTTGGTTCTTTTTAGTTATATCAAAATAGATTCTTCTGGTATTATTTTTAAGGAAACATTGTAGATTCCAGGGTCATGAAGATTTATCCCTGTGTTTTCTCCCAAGAGTTCGATAGTTTTAACTCTTGTGTTTAGACCATTAATTCATCTTGAGTCAGTTTTTGTGTACAATGTGAGGTAGCAGTCTAACTTCTTCCTCTTTCACATGGGTATATTGATTGCCCTGACACCACTCTCTAAAGAGACTGTTCACTTCCCTATTGAATGATGTTGGTACCCTTGATGAAAACCAATTGACCGTAGATGTATGGACTTATTTCTTCACCCTCAGCTTTATTCTGTTGGCCCATGTGAATATCCTTATTCCACTATGACAGTGTTTTGTTTAGTAGTCATGAAGTAAGTTTTTTGAAATCAGCAAGTGTGACTCATCCACCTTTGTTCTTTGTTTTCAAGATTATTTTATTCATTAAGAGGTCCTTAAAAGTGGGGGGCAGTCCTTGAACTTTGATATGAGTTGAGGATCAGGTTTTCTATTTCTGCAAAAATGGCCATTGGAACTTTGGGAGGGATTGCATTGTGATGGTTGACTTAGCTAGTGTTGCCATATGTAAAACATTAAGTTTCAAATTCATGAATTTTCTATTTATTTTAGACTTCAGTTCTTTCATCAGGGCTTTATGCTTTTTCATTGTATAGTCTTTTATCTCATTGGATTAACTTTACTCCTCTTTCATTCTTGGATGCTATTTTGTAAATGGAATTAATTTTCTTTCTGAATTGTTCATCCTGGTATATATTTACATGTTAATCTTATACACTGTATTTTTACTGAATTTGCTAGCTCCTGTAGTGTATGGATATGTGGGGGGTGAGTGAACTCTTGGGGATTTTTTGTATGTAAGGTCATGTTATCTTTAAATAGTTTCACCTCTTCCTTTCAATTCTGGTGGATTTTCTTTCTTTTCTTCTTGTCTCATTGCTTTGGCTACAACTTCTAGTAAAGTGGTAAATATCAGGTATGAAAACAGTTATTCTTGTCTTGTTCTTAATTTTAAAGGGAAAACTTTAAATCTTTAACCATTGAGTATTATGTTAGCTATAGGTTTCTTTTGTTTTCCACAAATGCACTTTATTTGTTTTGAGAAAATTCTCTTCTTTCTATTCCTGGTTTTCTGAGTGTTTTTATTATGACAATTGAAATGATTGCATGGCATTTTCGTTCTTTTTGTTTTGTTAGTTTGGTGTAGTACATTGATTTTTATAGGTTGAATCATTCCTGCATCCTTGGGATAAATATCACTTTGTAATGGAGTGTAATTATTTTAATCTACTGGATTCAATTTGCTAGTATTTTGTTGATGATTTTTACATCTATGTTCATAAGGATCTTATAAATCCTTTCTGGATTTTTCCTTCCTTGTGATGTCTTTGTATCACTTTGATGTCTATGATGCTGATTTTATAGACTCAGTTAAGAAGGATTCCCTCTCAATATTTCTTGGAAGGGTTGGAAAAATTGTTCATTCTTGTTTAAACATTTAGCATAAATTCGCCAATGAAGACATAGAGTTCTGGACTTTTCTTTGTAGGGATGTTATTGATCACTTTGTTATAAGTCTGTTCAGATAGAGGGCTTCATTTCTTCATGCTCATTTTTGTGATTACATCTTGACTTTCTTTGTAGCGCTCATACTGGTTTGGAAAACCAAGAATTAGAGAGGAAAAAAAAAATGTTGAAGGCCTTGGAGAAACACAGAGAAGCACCTATTTTGAGGCTGAACCTATTAATTTGGTAGCAGGTATCCAGATCAAACATTTGCATAAGGTATTGTTTCAAAGATCTCTTTTCGTTCAGGTACTGAAAACCATATACTGCACATTGAAATTGTTTGTAACTAACCATTCCAAGAAAACAAGTGAGAAAGCTATTTAATTTGAGTCATCCTCAGTATAGTTCTACTCTAAGAGGCAGAACTTGGCTGGAACAATGATTAATAAAAATATATAAATATAGATAGAGTTTTTACAAATATTGTCTTATTTGTACCACTGCATTTCTTTGACTCTTCTCTGGTGGGCTTAATAACAAGTGATATTTGATTTTATAATTTATGTGAATAAAATAAAGTTGGTACAATAGTAACATTGAGATGTGGGTGGAGAATATAAAATGATTTCATCTTTTTTTCAAATGATATTTTCATTGAATATGGAATTTTAGGTTAAAAATGTTGCTCTACTGTCTTTCCAAATGTATTGTTTCCAATGAAAAATATGCTTTAGTCCTTATCTTTTTCCCCAACATGTGTGTGTTTTCTGGCACCTTTCAAAACACTTATCACTGGTTTTATGCAATTCGGTTATGATTTTCTTTGGAAGTAGTTCTCTTGTTCTTTGGACCTTTTGATCTTCTTGACTCTATACTATTTTGGGTTACTGGGCATTTTTGTATTTCATTAAATACTCTTGATCTTTATTTTTAGAAGTAATAAAATTACTTGACAACAGCTTGATTCTTTCATGTCTGCTTTACTTTATCTACAATTAATTATTCCTCAGTTTTGAGGCAATACCTTTTTTTGGAATCTACCCAGTACCCTATTAATCCTGGAGTTTTATAGTCTGTCTAACAGAACAAGCACCATTTTCTGACACTAAGAAGGCATCAAAAATTGTCCTTTCTAATCTTTAAATGTTCTTTCTCCAGCCTCAGCTCATTTTCTCATGAATAAATGAATGGGTTTCTGATTGTTTTGTCCATCTAGGTGAATTTGCAGGCCATTTACTGAGTTGGTACTGTTGAGCATATTTTCAGAGGATAATTATATATTGTAGACATATTGAAGTATAGATGTGTGTAGATACTTCAGATTTTTAGATGTTTGAGATATTTATCAAATATTTATGTATACTATATATTTATGTTTATATGTTTGTGGGGGCATATTTGGAGATGCAGAACTATAGGTTAGAGGAGGGAAGGTGACAAACAGATTATAATACTAACACCATCTGTAAAGTACATAATTAAATTTATGGAAGACAAGTAATTTGGCTAGGGCATTGGATTTCAGTTGTGTTGATGCCCACCCCGCACCCCCGCCCCAGAGGACATTTGACAAAATCTGCAGACATTTTGGTTTTCACACCCAGGGAAGGGGAAAGGTGCATAAAGGAGTAATACTGGCATCTAGAAAGTACAGACAAGATATGTTGCAAACCAACCTATAAGACACAGGACAGACCACTACAACAAAGAATTCTTTAGCCCAAAATGTCAATGATACTACACTTGAGAAACCCAGGCTTAAGGAGTTTGTAGGCATACTGTCCTGGATGTTTCTTGTCAATTTGGTAATACTCCCACCTCTTTCTAAGGTTTCTCCTACATTGAAAAAGAGAATCCAATAGTTGCATTCTCCAGAATTACCTTCCTTTATTGCTTTCTGATTAGGATTTTCCAGTAAGTATACTTCAGACATATTAGACAGGCAGATTTTTAGGTTCATTTAGTTGAATTGAAAATCATGGACTTTCAGATTTTAGGCTGACATGATTTTTTATCCTGATTTATTGAGGTATAATTAACCCACCAAAAAACTACATATAATTAATTTATACAATTTGACAAGTTTGTACCTATGTCTAAACTTGTGTTATCATCACCACAATCCATTTAATAAGCATATTCAGTTTTTTCCTTGTGTCCATTTGGGTTTTCTTTTTCCTTGTTTTTGTGGTAAGAACACTTAACATGAGATCTTTCCTCTTAGTACATTTTTTAAATAATTTTTATAATAACTTTATTTTATTTAGTTTGTGTATGGTGCTAAGGATTGAACCCAGTGCCTCACACATGCTAGGCAAGTACTCCATCACTGAGCCACAATCCCAGCCCTCTTAATACGTTTTAAAGTGCATAATATCTTAATGTTAACTACAGATACTAATTGTAAAGCAGGTCCCTGGAACTTACTTTTCTTGCACAACTGTGACTTTATACCCATTGAACAACTTCTTCCTGTATTCTCCCCTTAGCCCTGATAACTACAGTCTATTGCCTGTACTTGTATGTTTATTACTATTTTAAGTGCCTCCTTAAGAGCAATCACGAAATATTTGTTCCTCTTTGACAATCTTATGTTTTGCAGGTCTATCCATGTTATTGCATATGGTAAAATCTTCTTCTTTTTAAGATTGAATAATGTTCCATCACATAATACCACATTTCTTTATCCATTCATTTGCCAATAGGTGTTTGTGTTGTTTCCATGTCTTAGCTATTATAAAGAATGCTGTGGTGAATGTGCAAATGTACCTGCAAAGAACATGGTAATGTAGCTATCTCTGAGATCCTGATTTTAATTCCCAGAGGTCAGTTAATTGGATCACATGATAGATCTATTTTAAATTTTTTTAGGATCCTGCAAACTGTTTTCCATAGTGGCTGCACCATTTTCCATTCCCATCAGAAG
Source organism: Glaucomys volans (assembly GCA_020662805.1). Classification (NCBI taxonomy): domain Eukaryota; kingdom Metazoa; phylum Chordata; class Mammalia; order Rodentia; family Sciuridae; genus Glaucomys; species Glaucomys volans. The sequence goes on from JAJEJO010002480.1 coordinate 297,009, forward strand.
TGATTGATCCCAATTTTTCCACAGTCTTGCCAACATTTTTTTTTTCTGATAATAGCCATCCTAACAGTTATGAGGTGATGTCACATTGTAGTTGTGTGATTTGCATTGTCCTTCTGGTTAGTGATGTTGAGTGACTTTTTATATTGTCTTCTTTGGAGAAATGTCTGTTTCAGTCCTTTACCTATATTTAATTGGGTTCTTTGTGTTGTTTTAACTATTGCTTTATATGTGTTCTTTATAGTTTTTGGAAATTAGCCCTTACTAAATATATGTTTTGAAAATAGTTTCTCCAGTTTCGTAGTTTGCTTTTTCACCCCAAAGTTTCCTTGATACAATCCTATGTGTCTATTTTTGCTTTTGTGGCCTTGCTTTTATAAGTATCATATCCACAAATAATTGGTCCTGATAACCAGTGTCAAGGTTGTTTTCCCTTACTATTGTTTTTTTTTTCTAGAAATTCTAGAGTTTCAGATGTAATATGCAGATCTCTCATCCATTTTGAGTTGATTTCTGTGTGTGGTATAAGAGAAGGGTCCAGTTTCATTCTTTTGAAGTTAATGCACCTAAAAGTATTGTTCCTAGTTCTCAACATCATCCTTTATTGACAGCATGAGTTTGATGATATTTGATATTTCTTAGGGGTTGCGTTTGACTTTAATAAGTGATATTGATAAATGACATATTCTTATTTCCTTTATCCCATAGGAATTCAATGGCAAAGCAGCAATAAATGATTTGTCTTTGAATGTATATGAAGGGCAGGTCACTATTCTTCTGGGACATAATGGGGCAGGGAAGACCACAACTTTGTCTGTTCTTACAGGTATGTATTCACCTCTATCCAGAGCAAAGGTCAGATTTCTTCTAAGAGTGAAAATCATTGTGTTTTGCTATTGAGTCCTTGCTCTTGATCCCTCCAGAAACATCGAAATAGCCATCATATTTGCATAAAAATACTTTTATGGGAAATTCAAAATCCAGTTAAGTAATGTAGCATTCTGGGCAAACATACATATGAGAGAAGTTGTACTGATATGGGTAAAAAGAGCAAATTTACTTTCCCCGTGTAAGTTTTCAAGGAAGTTTAGCTCACAGACTATAGAAAATCACTTTGACCTGTGACTTCTCCCTTGGAAGGTGAGGGAGGAGAGAATGGAGAGTGCACCTGGCCACCCAGCCTCCTGAACTTTCAGGGTGCTCCCCAGAGGACAAATTACTATTTCACCTCATATCAAAGACTGAAAGAATGGTAGAGTTGGGGCATCTGTGACATCTAAGAACAAAACATAAGGGACAGATGTCCTGCTAAAGCCTTTACTAATCTGAGAGATGGAGAAAGGGCACAAAATGTAAGGATGTTCTTCCAAGAAGGAGGGAGAGAAGGAAATGGAGTCTTGTTTCAAACCTCTCAGTGTACCATCTGAGAGTCCAATTTCTGTCTTGCCCCATACTCTGTGCTAAAAGGAGAGTAAAGTTCACATACCTGGGACTGCTAGGAATTAAAAAGAAGGGGTAGACATTCCTCCTCCAGTTGATAATGTCATGCAAGACTGAGGAAAGTTGCAGAACCAAGACTTCTTCTCCAAGGGAGAGGGAGAGAAATCAAGTGTGTCTTATCCCCCAGCCATTCAGTATGTCCCCAAAGAGCCAGTTTCTGTCACCTTATATGGAGTGCTGAAGGGTTTGCAGAGCTCAGAAGATAACTAGAAACAAGGAGGAAGAGGTAGGAATCCTCTTATGGGCAGAACTACTCTGCAAGATTGGGAAAAGGTGCAGAACCTGATGCTCTTCCTCCACAAAGGAAAGAATGAAGTGAATGGAGTCTTGTCCATAGCCTGAGTGCAGTCCCTGAGGGACCAGTTTCCTTCTTTTGTTCTGTAAAGTACTGAAGAACTGGCAATATCCACTTGTCTGGGAAAGCTAAATACAAAGGGAAAAGGACAGTCATCCTATTACTGCCTGCATTGCTCTGAGTATAGGAAAAGACATGTTTTCATCAGATGTGTGGACAGTGATGCAACCATACAAAGAACATAAAGAACTGGGGGCTTGGGAGGTAGCTTATGAGTAAAATGCTTGCCTACCATGCACAAAGCCCTATGTTTGATCCCCAGCACCACATAAAACAATAGAAAAAGAAAGAAGAAGAATCAAAAAAGCATAATATGATCAAAATAAAATGAATCTCCAGTAACAAACCTGAAAGAAATGGAGATTTATTAATTACCTGAAAAAAAGTCAAATTAATTACTTAAAGGAGCTTGGTGAATTACATGAGAACACTTACAGACAACTAATTGAAATCATATAAACAAAACATAAAAGAGAGTTTCAACAAAAAAGATAAAAATGATTTTTTAAAAAAAGAACCAAATACTGGAGCTGAAGAGTAAAATAACTGAAAATTCAATAGAGATGTTTAGCAGTAGGTTTGAACAAGTGGTGGAAAGATAATTAAAAAACAATATCTTGAAGTTAGGTCCTTTGGAACTATACAGTCACAGGAGAAAAAGGAAAAAGAATGAAAGAGATTGAAGTTTATGGAATTATGGGACTACAAGCTAACCAATAAGCACATTTTGGGAGTTAAGAAAGAAGAGAGAGAAGGGGAAATCCCATTTAAGGAAATAATAGTTGAAAAATTCCCAAATCAAGTATGGGAAATGGACATCCAGATGTATGAAGCCTAAAGAATACCAAATATGATGGACCCAAAGAGATCTATACCAAGATATATAATCAAAGTGTGAAAAATTGAAGTTAAAGATAATATTTTGAAAGTAGCTAGATAAAAATGACCCATCATATTACAAAGGAGCCCCGTAAAACTTGTCAGTAGGTTTTTCAAAAGAAACTTTGCAGGCCAAGAAAGTGTTGATTTAATCAAAGTGCTTAAAGAAAAAAATTGCCAACCAGTAATACTCTTGCCAACAAAACTCTGTACAGAAATGGGTAGATAAAGATATTCCCATACAAACAATATCTTATAGTTTGTCACTATTACAAAAAAAGCTAGAGGGAATTCTTCAAGTTTAAACAAAGAATGCTAATAAATACTGATTAAGATAAATATATACACAAATACAAATTGCTCTAAACTTACATAATAATAATGAATAATTATTAACCCTCATAAAAATTCAAAGATAATAGTATTAAGAATAATGATATCTACAAAAATTGGTTAAAAGATATTATTAACAAGGTAAAAATAATGGTGTCAACATCCAGTGTGGGAGGGGAGTAAATGTGTAGGATATTTTTATGTGAGCAAGATGAAGTTGTTAGCTCAAAAAAAATGTTATAACTATGGAATGATTTATGTATGTCTTCTGCTAATCATACCAAAAATATATATATACATAAAAGGTTAAAAGAAAGGAATAAAAAACACACTGTAAGATATCAAATAATAATGGAAGATAGCAATAAAAGAAGGAACAAAAGAACTACAGAACAAAAAACAGTTATCAAAATTGCTATCATATGTCCTTAACTACAAATACTAAATTTATTTGTAAGTGGATTTTAAAAAGAAAGACCCACACATACGCTGTCTACAAGAGACTTGTCTTAGATTTAAGAATATATAAAGACTGAAAGTCAAGGGATGGAAACAGATATTCAATCCAAATGACAAGCAAAATAAAGCAAAGGTGACTGTATTTTTATGACACAAAATAGACTTTATTCAAAAGGCATTACAGAAAACAAAAACAGAACATGTTGATAAAAGGCTAAGTTCATCAAGAAGATATTACAGTTGTATTCATATGTGCATCCAGCCTCCAATCACATAAATAAGTAAATTAAATATTAACAGAACTAAAGAGAGAAAAGACAACAGAACAGTAATAGAAAACTTAAAATTTCCAATCTCATTAAGCTCATATATTAACAGATAAAAAGATACCAAAATAAATAATCTAACATTACTTCTCGAGGCCCTACAAAAATAACAGCTAAACATCAAAATCAGAGCTGAAATCAAAGAAATTGAGATTTTAAAAAACAATTCAAAAAATCAACAAATCTTAAAATTGGTTCTTTGAAAAAAATGAACAAAATTGATAAACCCTTAACCAAGAGAAAAAGAAAAAGCCCAAATTACTAAAATCTGATGAAAATGGAAATATCACCACAGATGCTACTGAAATACAGGGGATAATCAGAAGCTATTTTGGAAAAACAGGAATAGGACAGGGATGCCTACTTTCACCACTTCTATTCAACATAGTCCTCAAATCTCTAGCCAGAGCAATTAGGCAAAAGAATGAAATAAAAGGGATACGAACAGGAAAAGAAGAGTTAAAACTAGCTCTGTTCTCCAATAACATGATTATATACTTAGAAGACAAAAAAAAATTCCACCACAAAACTTGTAGAATTCATAAATGAATTCAGCAAAGTAGCAGTATACAAAATTAACACTCATAAATCAGTTCAGTTTATATACTACAGTGATGAATCACTTGAAAGAGAAATTAGGAAAACCATCCCATTCACAATTGAGCCTCAAAAAAATACTTGGGACTCAATCTAACAAAAGAGCTGAAAGACCTCTACAATGAAAAGTAAAGAAATTAAATAAATTGAGGAAGAACTTAGATGATGTAAAGACCCTGTATGTTCTTATATAGACAGAATTAATATTGTCAAAATGGTCATACTATCAAAAGTTCCTGCCAAAATTTCTCTCAAAATTCCAATGACAGGGGGATTCAAGATGGCGGGCTAGAGGAAGGCTGCATTCCTACTTGCTCTGTGGATTCCTACTTGCTCAGGATTCAAACAGCAGGAATATGGCTCTCAACGAGATTTTATATTCAAATCACATATAAGGGGTCCCCAGTCGCCACTCCGGAACCAACCCAGCCACAGGCAGCTACCACCCGGGAGCGCCAGACCCTGCAGCTGCTTCAGAGTCACCGACCTGGGTCTGCGCCAGCTAGCAAGTGAGTGCGGGTCCACAGCAGCGGCTTTAGAGTCACTTTGGCCGGGCTCTGGCACCAGCCAGCAACCTCCCAGGCGGAGACCAACCATTTCAGGCTGCCTGGGGCCTCCCGCGGCTTCTGGAGAGGTCTGGCTGGGAGCCTCTGGGATCGCTGACTCTGGCCGGGAGTTGGGACCCCTCGGCGCCATTTTGCAGCTTCCCTGGCAGAGAGAGCCCATCTCCGGCTGCCTGGTTCCTTGCCCTGGCTTCTAGAGAGGTCTGACCAGGAGCCTCTGGGTTCGTTGACTCCGGCGGGGAGTTTGGACCCCTCGGTGCCATTTTGCAGCTTCCCTGGCAGAGAGAGTCCGTCTCCGGCTGCCAGGGGATTCGGAGCTGCAGCCGGTCTTCCGACCCACTGCGCCGTGGCTCCTGGAAAGGTCTGGCCGTGAGCCGCTGGGGTCGCTGACTCCGGCGAGGAGCTTAGGGCCTTTGGCGCCAGCTTACAGTGTCCCCAGGAGAGAGCAACCACCTGCCACCACCTGAGCCCCCAGCGAGAAGTTCAGGCCAGCCTGGGCTCTCAAGCCCAGTGTCTCCATCACTGAGCACAGTTCTGTGACACCACCCCAACTTGGTCTAGTGCTCAGGTCCACACCCTGGCCTGGAGTCTACCACCTTGTGTATCTAATTGTCTATCAACACTAGGCTGCCTCTTCCCAGAAGCATTGATCATTCCCAACCTGGAGGTAGTGGGACAGCACCTTTCTTGGGTCACTGCTTGATCAAGCACCTCTCAAGCAACAGATAAAGCAGACTTCAAACCAGAGTTAGTCAGAAGGGATAAAGAAGGACATTTCATATTGCGTAAAGGAAGCATAAATCAACAGGACTTAACAATCATAAATATTTATGCACCAAACAATGGTGCATCCATGTACGTCAATCAGATCCTTCTCAATTTCAGGAATCAAATAGACTAAAACACAATAATACTCGGAGACTTTAACACTCCTCTCTCACCATTGGACAGATCTTCCAAACAAAAATTGAACAAAGAAACTATAGGACTCAATGACACAATCTCTAATTGGGACTTAACGGACATATATAGAATATTCCATCCATCAAAAAGCGAATACACTTTCTTCTCAGCAGCTCATGGTTCCTTCTCTAAAATAGACCATATGTTATGCCACAAAGCTACTCTTAACAAATACAAAAACATAGAGATACTACCTTGTATACTATCAGATCATAATGGAATGAAATTAGATATCAATGATAAAGTTAGAAACAGAAACTACTCCAAGACCTGGAGATTCAATAATATGCTATTGAATGATACATGGACAACAGAAGACATTAGGGGGGGGGAATTAAAAGATTCTTAGAGGTCAACGAGAACAAAGATACAACATATCAAAATCTCTGGGATACTATGAAAGCAGTGCTAAGAGGAAAATTCATTGCATGGAGTGCATTTAATAAAAGAATGAAAAGTCAACAAATGAATGACCTCACATTACAGCTCAAAGCCCTAGAAAAAGAGGAACAGATCATCACCAAA